>CAMZMU010000049.1:53619848-53907521 GCA_947311845.1 Poa pratensis | reverse complement strand
GGGAGCTCAGATTGATGTTCACGGTGTTGGAAGGCTGAGCTGGCTCATCAGAGTCAGTCAGTTCGCAGGAACATCAAGTCTCCCAATTCCCGGACACTCATCTTCACCACCAAGGAGGCCACCTGGGTTGACGGTCTCTGTACTGCTACACAGAGGATGCTATCCCGACTTTGTGAGGAGCACAAGGCGGAGTTAGTAGACTCCCGGTTCCGGTTCTACGGGAGGCGCAACTGTGATGGACACCCTACTCCTTCACCTTACCACCCGATGTTTGGGAGCTACATCATGGACATGGAGATCTTACTTCAGTGCACTCAGGATGATCTGTTGCGCACTAGGATTCAGCTCCACTTCGACCGCGAGTCGCTCGTTGAGCTTCGCGAGAACGAGATGAAGCTGATGGTGGAGAAGGTTGCTCTTCTCAGGAAGAGGGCCCAGCTGAGGAAGACTATCGTGAAGCTCCGCACGAAGGTGGCAGAGCAGGATGGACTGATTGAGGATCTTGAGCACCATACTGACGAGATGGAGGAGGAGGGCGAGGATCTCCGCAAGGAGAACGACGCTTTCCTCAGTGACGATGATGACTTCGTGGAGGAGATGGACTGTGAGGAGGAGGATGATGAGGAGGAGTTAGTTGACGAGGAGGAGGAGCCACTCGAGCCAGTTCTCGAGGACGAGGAGGAGGATCCCGAGGAGCCAGCCTACCAGTCAGATGCTGACGTGTTAGAGCTGGAGGTTCCACCTCAGTAGGCGAGTGACTTGATCACTACCGCAGGATTAGGTTGACCCCCTATAGCTAGTCGAGTAGTAGCAGTGGTTCTTTTGGAAACCAGATGTTATGTTGTAAGCTTGAGGTTGTAAGCTTGATGTTGATGTGAACTCTTGATGTATTGTTTGTGAAATATAAGTATGTTTGTCTTGTTTAAAATTGTGTGAACTATTTTCATATAACTTAGGATTAATCAACCGCTTGAGAGATCATCTTTTCCCTTAGTCGAACTTTTCTTGCCTTGTCTCTTATACCCGGTGTGCTTCAGGATGCCACCCCGTCGCAGCAATGCGGAAGGATCAGGATCAGCACCACCACCACCGGACCCAACCCCCACCCAACTTCTCGCACTTATCATGGAGGAGCGTGAAAATGCCCGGCAAGAGCGCCAAGCTCATCTCGCTGCCTTACAACAACTCGCAGCCGCTTACAATAACAACAACAACAACAACAACAACAATGGTGGTAACGGCAATGGTGATGGAAACCAGCGATCTACCTTGGGTGATTTTCAGAAGACCAACCCACCCACCTACTCCAAGGGACTTCACCCACTAGAAGCCGATGATTGGCTTCGCACCATCGGCAATAATCTTGAAGTTGCTGCTGTGGGAGAAAATGAGAAAGTGCTGTATGCAACCCACTATCTCGCTGGACCTGCAAGAGCTTGGTGGGAACTACCAAGACTCTCCAGCCAGCTGGTCATGTCATCAACTGGGCTGAGTTCCAGGAGAAGTTCCGTAAGAAGCATATTCCTTACGGACTTATTGAGAGGAAGAAGGATGAGTTCCGCAAACTGAGGCAGGGAAGTAGAGATGTGGTTGGTTATCTTGAGGAGTTTACCGACTTATCTCGGTATGCTCCTGATGACACCGACAAGGAAGAGAAGAAGATGGAGCGTTTCATGAGTGGACTTCATGATGAACTTCAGTGTGCTTTGGTTATCCATGACTTCCGTGATCTGGAGTCACTTGTGGACAAAGCCATCCAGCTGGAGACCAAGCGCAAGTCGATGTATGAAGGTCGCAAGAGGAGGATGAATGCTCAGGAAGGCTCGAGCAGCCAGAAACCTCGTATCTTTCAGCAGAACACCAGGCCTGCCTATCGTCCACCCCAAGCTCCACGCCCAAATTACCCTAACCGCCCAAACAACTTCAACCGCCCAATGACAATAACCGTCCCGGAGGAAACTTCAACAACTTCAACCGCAATCCCAATGTGATCTGCTTTGAATGCGGCAACAAGGGTCACTACTCCAAAGAATGTCCCAATCCCAAGAGGAATGTCCAGCGCCCCAATGCGCCGGCACAGAACAATGGTCAAGGCCGCAATGGAAATGGAAATGGCAAGAATGCCGCACCTCGCGGAAATGCTGCTGTTGCCAAGGGTCGTCTGCACCACATCAATGCTGAAGAAGCTCAGGATGCTCCGGATGTTGTGCTGGGTACGTTCCTTGTCAACTCAGTACCTGCAACTGTTCTGTTTGATTCTGGTGCTACCCATTCATTTGTTACCCAAGAATTTGTTGCTAAGGGAGGTTTAGTTAAGAGCCTCTTACCCAAACCCATGGTCGTCCAAATCCCAGAATCCACCGTAGAGACCAGATGTTTTGCTCCGATGTACCCCTTGAGATCAAAGGAGAAAGTTTCCAGTAACTTAATTGTTCTGGGAACCCAAGGCATCGATGTTATACTCGGTATGAATTGGTTAGCCAAGTACCATGGTCGATTGACTGTGCCAGAAGAGCTGTATCCATCACCACCGACAAAGAAGTAGAAGTGGAGTATGTGTCTAAAACTAGTCAACCTCACCCAGGCTGCCATGAGAGCATAGCTCGACCCGCCCTAGATGAGATCCGTGTTGTTCATCTGTTCAAGGATGTTTTCCCAGAAGAATTGCCTGGTATGCCGCCAGATAGGGATATTGAGTTCATAATTGAGCTTATCCAGGAACATCCCCCATATCCCAAAAGCCTTATCGGATGAATCCGGAAGAACTGGTTGAGTTGAAGAAACAGTTGGCTGATATGCTAAGCAAAGGTCTTGTCCGCCCAAGCGCTTCACCATGGGGATCACCCATTATTTTTGTGGACAAGAGAGACGGTACCACACGCCTGTGTGTGGATTATCGCAAGCTGAATGACGTGACCATTAAAAACAAGTACCCTCTTCCCAAGATCGAGGATCTGTTCGATCAAATGAACGGAGCCCGAGTCTTTTCAAAGATCGATCTTCGGACAGGTTACCATCAGTTGAAGATCAGAGAGACAGATATTCCCAAGACCGCCTTCACCACTCGTTACGGTTGTTTGAATACACCGTGATGTCTTTTGGTCTGACCAATGCCCCAGCCTATTTCATGAATCTCATGAACAAGATTTTCATGGAGTACCTCGACAAGTTCGTGGTAGTTTTCCTTGATGACATCCTTATTTATTCCAAGACCGAAGAAGAGCATGCTGAACACCTGCGTCTAGTTTTGGAGACCCTCCAAGAGCACCAACTGTATGCCAAACTTAGCAAGTGTGAGTTTTGGCTCAGTGAAGTGGCATTTCTTGGACATATTGTATCCGCTGGAGGAATTTCTGTTGACCCTGAGAAGATACAAGCCATTCTTGACTGGTTATCCCCAACCAATGTTTTTGAAATCCGAAGCTTTCTCGGACTTGCCGGTTATTACCGCAAGTTCGTCGAAGGATTTTCCAGTATAGCCAAACCTCTGACCCAACTGTTGAAGAAGGACAAGAAATTTGAATGGACTCAGAAGTGTGAGGATAGTTTCCAAGAACTGAAGAAGAAACTAACCTCAGCCCCAATCCTGATCATGCCAGACGTCACCCAGAGTTTCGACGTGTATTGCGATGCATCACGCCTCGGACTTGGTTGCGTTCTGATGCAAGAAGGCAAAGTTGTGTCGTACCTGTCCCGGCAGTTGCGACCGCATGAAGAGAATTACCCAACCCATGACTTGGAGTTAGCTGCTGTGTCTTTGCTCTTAAGAAGTGGCGTCCCTATCTTGCGGGACATCGCTGCGAGGTCTATACAGATCACAAAAGCTTGAAGTATATTTTCACCCAGAAAGATCTGAACCTGCGACAGAGGAGATGGATGGAATTAATCAAGGATTATGATATTGGAATCCATTATCACCCCGGAAAGGCTAATGTAGTTGCCGATGCCCTTAGTCGCAAACCTTGCACCCTGAATGCCCTGATCCAAGCCGAACAGCCAGCCTTGTTCAAAGACTTCCAAGATTTTGGACTAGAGCTTGTTAGCATGGTTATCTCGCCAATTTAGAGTTAACCCCAACCCTGTGGATCAAATCAAAGAAGCCCAGAAAGGTCATGAAAGCATAGAGGGAATTAGGAAGAAAATTTCCCTCGGCAAAGCACCCGGTTTTACCGAAGATGCTGAAGGAGTGCTGAAATTCAATGACCGTATCTGTGTGCCCAATGTCACGGAACTTAAGGAGTTAATCCTGAAGGAGGCCCATGAGACCCCTTATTCAATCCACCCCGGCGGAACCAAAATGTACCAAGACCTTCGAGAAAGATTTTGGTGGCATGGAATGAAGCGAGAGATTGGTTCATTCGTAGCCAAGTGTGATATCTGTCAGCGAGTCAAGGCTGAACATCAGCGACCCGCTGGATTGCTTCAACCTTTGAAAATTCCCGAGTGGAAGTGGGATGAGATTGGAATGGATTTTATTACCGGACTTCCAAGATCCAACCGAGGCCATGATTCAATCTGGGTCATCGTTGATCGACTGACCAAGGTTGCCCACTTTGTTCCTGTCAAGACCACTCATACCGGAGCTCAGTTAGCAGACCTGTATATTTCCAGAATAGTGAGCCTGCATGGTGTGCCTAAGAAGATTGTATCTGATAGAGGCACGCAATTCACCTCAAGATTCTGGAAATCCCTTCATGAAGCCCTCGGAACCAAGTTAGCCTTTAGCACAGCTTATCATCCCCAGACCGATGGCCAGACTGAGCGAGTGAACCAGATATTAGAGGACATGCTTCGCGCATGTGTTCTATCCTATGGTTCCAAGTGGGAAGATTGTCTTCCGTTTGCAGAGTTCTCGTACAACAACAGTTATCAGTCTAGTCTGCAAATGGCCCCTTTTGAAGCCCTTTACGGCAAGAAGTGTCGTACACCCCTGAATTGGTCCGATACCGGAGAGAGCAAATTGTTCGGACCAGATACCCTCCGAGAAGCTGAAGAGCAAGTTCAGCTTATTCGTGAACGTCTCAAAACTGCCCAATCCCGTCAGAAGAGTTATGCTGACACCAAGCGCCGTGATCTCACTTTCAGTATCGGAGATTATGTGTATCTCCGAGTGACACCCCTCAAGGGAATGCAGCGTTTCCATGTCAAAGGAAAGTTAGCACCAAGGTATATTGGACCCTTCAAGGTCATTGCTCGTCGAGGAGAAGTATCCTATCAGCTGGAGTTACCCCAGGAGTTAGGAGATTATCATGATGTCTTCCACATTTCCTTGCTCCGGAAGTGTCTTGAAGTTCCTGACCAGCCTGATGTTTTCAAAAACATCGACCACCTCTCCATCGACCTGAACCAAGACCTGACTTATCGTGAGAGACCCCTCAAAATTCTCGAAGAAGATGTTCGTGTTACCCGAAGACGTGCGATCAAGTTTTACAAAGTCCAGTGGACTAACCACTCTGAAGAAGAAGCAACTTGGGAACGCGAAGATTATCTTAGAAGCGAATTCCCAGACCTCCTTAAAACCTAAGCCTAGCAAATCTCGGGACGAGATTTATTTTAAGGGGGGAAGGATTGTAACATCCCAAAATTATTATCCAGAATTTTATTCCAAAAATGGGAACCAACAAAAACTTTTGTTGTTTATTGTCTGTTAATTGCTTCTTCTTACTTGTGTTGTTGTTCTTGCTGGTTGTGTGAGTGTTTGCTCTAGTAAACACTAATAAGAAATAAAGAAACCAAAATCCAAATTAAAAGCAAGAAAATAAAAATAGCAAGTTATCACTTTAAAAATCTCAAAGTGACAAATTCAATTATTTTCAAATCAAAGTCAGTGGAGATGCAATGTAAACACTCTCCCTTTTTGTTCTTACTACTTTCCCATCTCAAATATTATTTTTGAACTTGTTTTAAAATTCTAAAATAAAAACAAATAGAAATAAATCAAATTACCTTAAACAAGTACTATGAAAGAAAATGTTGCCAAACATTTTATTTGGCAATGCCAATTTTTGTGGAGCTTCTACATGTTATGGGGAGGCCCCACAAATATTTGCAGAATTTTCTAAAATACTTAAGTACCTCAAATAAATCCAGGAAAAGCTTCTGGATATTGAAATAAAACTGAAAAATAAAAGAAAAGAGGGAGGAAGGGGTTTTCTGCAAAAAGGTCATCGACCTCAGCCCCGACGCCGTCGCCGTGTCGCCTCCACCGTCATCGCCGTTTTCTTCGCCGCCAGGGCCCCCCTGGCCGCGCTCTCCCTCGCTTCTGCACCTCTGCACCTCTCTGCACCGCAGGGGAAGAAACCCGAGCACTCTCCCATCGCCTTTAAGCCGCGGTTCCTCGACGGCCACCGTAGAGGAGTTGGACGGCGCCGGCGAAATTCGTCCCCCCCTTAGCTCCCCGACACGCACCGTCCCTCTAGACGCTTCTAGAAGAAGCCCGGACCCCGGTAGACGTCTCGCCGCCACGTTACCTGTACTTAGCCGCGCGAATCGATCGGGGATCACCTCCGTGCGCCATGGACGCCGCCATGTGAACCACGACCACCGTGGACCAGCCCTGCCCTATAAAGCCACCCCCACGCCCCTCTGGAAACACACACCTTCTCACTCCCTCACACTCCCCTCTCGATCCATCTGTGCACCGCAGGAGGCCGTGCACGGCTGCACCGTCGCCGCCGTCGAGGTGAAGCATGGCCGCGACGCCACACAACCCTATTGTCACCTCTCTGTCCTGAGCCTTGTTCTCCACCTTCACCGCACTCACCCGAGCTCGTTTTCCCTCATTTTAGTGCACAGCCGCGTCGCCAGGAGGTCGCCGGAGTCCGCTGCCGAGGCCGTGGAAGTCCGGGAACTCGCCGCCGACGAACCAGCCTTCCCCAGCAAGCGCAGCTCGCACCACGAACTTCCCCGAGCCTCCGCCGTCGATCCACCACTTCGCCGAGCCTTCCCGAGCCCCCTAGGTGAGGTTCCGACCGTCACAGTGCCGCCGGCGCGGCGGCGCCGCCAGTTTTTGGTCGCCGCCGTTGCCTTTGATCGTGGACCGTTGGATCCAGATCCAACAGCCACGTACCGCTTCGCTGTAGTTAAGCCACTGACTGTCTGGCCCCACCCGTCAGTCTTTTATTCTTTTCCACGCACACCTGAGTCACTGACCAGTAGGCCCCACCTGTCAGAAATCTCAACATTATCCAGAGAGAAGGAATTTCTATTTCAATTTTCTCTGGAAAAACAGTACTGGACCTATCTTTGAAATTCAATATCTCGAGATTTAGGAATCCAAATAAATCAAACTCAACTGTTCTGGAAAGCTTATGAAATTTTTAACCAACACAATTGGTCTCATGTCATTTAATTAAATAGTAAAAAGTATTATTGAAAATGCCACAGAAGGTTTAAAATCTAAACTTGTTTGTTTCTGATACTCTGTTAGTCCAAATAATTCCAAACCAATTTTGCTAGCTTAGTACTGCCTTGTGTTAGCTCCCCTAATTTTGGTAGAATTAATTAAGCATATTAATTGCTGACTTTAAAATAAACCCTTCTGGACTAAAACAGACAAATATGTTTATTGGTTGATCCAAATGAGTTAGGACCAATTTTTTAGCTCACATATATCCATGTTTAGTTACCCCTAAAAGGGTTTAATTTTTGGAACAATATAATTTAATTGGTAGCTAAAACTTGATTATTAAGCTACTGGATTCAATCCAATGTGTAGGGAGTTTGGTAACTCCAAATGATCCAATTCAAATTGGGTTGTATTCTACACATCAGTGGCTTTCCATAGAATTTTAGTTTGTATTTTTGTGACCAACAGAACTCAAGTTGTGGAATTAAACATGAATAACTAGTTTCTGCCATAATTTGGACTTAATTAAATAATGTTTAATTCAATTTATTTGAAAACCAAATTGTGTGGTTTGATGTGTGCAGTAGCCAATTGTGATGTTAATGATGGTTATGTTGAGGTGATTGCTTGTATAGCTTAGTGATTGTTTGTATTGTTTGTTTGTTAATTAGACGAGAACGTTGTCGGATATATCGAGGAAGGAGAGTTTGCTGAATTTGAAGAACAAGAGCAAGATCACTTTGCCAAGCAAGGCAAGCTATTCTCTGAGCTTGCACTACCAACATATGCATCTACTTTCATAATATGTTTACTCTCAAAGCAAGATTTACAAAACCCATTTCAAAAATATATGGATATTATTTTGCCACCCTATGTAGTAGTTTATATAAAACTTTAGGATGGGAAAACAATGTTGTTTATTCAAAACTCCTTTGAAATGTCTTGTGAGTTTATGGAACGACGAGATGTCGGTGCTGTGTTGGAAAGGTGGAAAAATGGTGATGTTTGTGAAAAATGCACAGTGTCCTAGTACTATGGAAACCAATCCTACCCTGTGCGACCACATTTACCACATATGGGAAAAGGCGTAGTCATGTAGTTTGCTCTTATTAGTATGGGATACCTCATCGACGGAGATGACTCCGTTATGCATGAGGGGATGGTCCGAGGATCTACCCCCTGACCCGGGTCCTCACACAAGTTGGTGGGGAGGATAGAAGGTTCCACCATAAACCGCCGGACAAAACTATGAGTCCTCACACTTAGGGTTTCTGACGGGAAACCGGACTGGGTGTCGATGGAAAGTGTCATATGGGAAGGATCCTATACTAGCATGAGCAAATAAGAGGCTATGGCCGGCGGCTTACTTCGCATACACTGGTATGGCGAGACGTGGCAGACACGATGAGTTGCCGGATGGATGTGGGTTAAAAGCGTGCTACCTCTGCAGAGTGTTAAAAACTATTCGAATAGCCGAGTCCTCGGATATGGACAATTGGGAGACTGTCCTAAGACCTTGTGCAAGTTTTAAAAGGCTTTGAGTTTTTAAAGAAAAATGGAGTGGAGAATGTTTCCTACACCTATACCAACGGATCGGTATGAGGTGGTGGGATGGAAGTGGACCATGACGGGCTATGGTCGGGAAAGAGGAGAAGTTTTGGAAAAACAGATGAAAAAGGTGACTTCTTTAAAGATAGTTATAAAGCTCTTCTTACCTTTTTCAATAAAGATATAGAGATGTTTTAAATAAGAAAAGTTGTCAACTAAAATAAAACTGGTGCATACCATGTTGGGATAGTTTGCGAGTACATTCAAATGTACTCATATTGGTTTCGTCCCTGGCTATTGTCCTAGCCAGACTACGAGGAGGAACACTACGCAGAGCAGGAATATGGCGACTTCTACGCCAACTAAGGATCTCCACAAGTCAGCTGCCTGTCGGGTCGTCATCGTTAGAATATGATGTCGATTACGCCGTAGCTTCCGCTGATATATTTGGTTTGGCCCATGAAGGCACCTATGTAAGAACTTGGTCTAAATGACCATTTATGTAAGACTTTCTATTCGGTACTGCAATGGATGTAAACTTTGGTATCCAATTCGGATTATGTGCAACGACAGACTGATCACGGGATCGTTGTGTTAAGCATAATCGGGTATTTCGGACAGCTAGTCCGGGGTCCCACATACCTGGGCTCAGGGAAGCTTGGCTTGTAGAAGACCGGGTTCGGCGTCTCTTCTTCGCCTCAGCCTCCTTCTCAGCTTCCTTTTCCTATGTTTATGCTTAAGTTTGAGATGAGTTCATCATGAAAATTGAGAAAAGAAAATGTGGTACCTTGGCAATGGTGGCCCGGGTCCTCTTTTGTGTAGGAGGTGCAGCAGTTTGGGGACCCGGCGCTATGTCAGAAGCCGGGTCAGTGGGGCCTGGAATAAAATTTGCCGGGTTATCAGTAGAGGTGTCCTTGTTGGGGACTTCGTTGTTAATCAACTGGAGGAAGAGCCGGCCTACGGAGTCTAGCTCACCTTCTTCTTCTTCTTCTTCTTCTTCGTCGTCTTCACTTTCTGTGTCCTCCCATCAGGAGAGGATGTGGGGGTAAAATCCACGCTCCACCATTTGGAGTCCTGAGGAAAAAGTAGTCACAGTAAGTAGCAGTCTATGGAGGAATTTACCGGGTTAAAGTAAGCAAAAATGGTCAAGTATTGGTTTTACCTTGGAGGGTTTGTTCTTGGCACTAAATGGGGCGAGCCCGTTTAGTGCGATGGCATCTTTCTTTTCGCCAAGCAATCTCTGGCATTCTTCACGAGTTGATCATCAGTTAGCGTCATCTCAGAGTAACGCATATTGTCCGTGGTTTCGCCGGTGTATTGGCAAATTAGCCGGGTCCTGATGCTGAGTGGCTGGATGAACCAACCGATCCAGCACTTGACCAGATCTGTGCCCTTGAGACCATGGGCGAGTAAAGCTCTGGCCCGGCGAAGGGTGGGCTCGAGCTTGACCCGCTCGCGTCATCGGCATAACTATTCATTTTGGCTTCATATGTTAAGCCCGAGTTCCGGAAAGCCGGTAACGGGCATCGTCAGATTCTGGTGAAGTGTCCTTGCAGTAAAAATATGTGTTTTGCCACCCCTTGGGATGGCTGGCTAGAAGAAGAGCCGGGAAATCGCATTCCCTCCGGCGCTGGATCGCAACTCCCCCATATGGGAGTACTTGGTCCTTGCGAGAGGGGTTGCAGTAGAAGAACTCGAGGAACAGCTCGAGGCTTGGAGCCATTTGCAGATAATCTTCACAGAACACTACAAAGTTGCTGATGTTCAGCATGGAGTTGGGCGCGATGTCTTGAGGCCTAAGGCCGTAGTACTTCAAGACCCGCGACAAAACAGGGAACCCGGGGGGCGAAGGCCGCGCTGAACATGGTCGAGGAAAACCACCACTTCACCTTCCTTGGGGCTGGGGCGGATTTCTTCTCCAGCAGCACGCCAGTGAATTTCATCCTTGAGAGGGAGCTCGCCGCAGTTCACGTATTCTTGAAGCATCAAGTTTGTCACCGTGGACTTGGTCCAGTTGACTTGAGTAGCAGCGGGGGCGGCGGAGCCAGACGCACCGGCGTGGGTGCTGTGAGGCTTCTTTGCAAGCTTCTTCGCCGCACGGGGACCTCCGGCCTTTGCCTTGTCCTTCACCATGGCTGAGGAGCTTCAAGGTTCCCTGGGCACAGCAATGGAGATAAGAAACCCTAGTTCTAGATGCAGATGCGTAGAGAGGGAAATGCAAAGCAAATCTGGACGAGATTCGAGTTGGAATCAAGTGCGGAGCACGGATGTGTGGGATAAACGTACCTGTGGATCTTCTCGTAGAGATTTTGGAGGCTCGATTGGAGATTGGGTCCGCGGCTGCTACAGTGCGTGCGAGGAAGAAGATGAACTGAATGGGGAAAAGTGACCGCGGTGTCTCCTGGTCTCCTATTTATATTCACAGTGAAAACCCTAGGGGTGTTGTGGTAAAAAGTGAAGAGATAAGGATCTTTGACTGAAAGTCAACGACAAACGGAATGAGATAATTACGGAGTATTAAATGATAAGATCGTGATTAAGATGGATAAGGATGGATTTCAGTTGGGCGATAATTTTCACTAAGTGTTGAAAGTGAAACCCGGGATGTGTGAACCCGGCAAGAGATAACCGGGTTACGGTGTGAACCGCCAAAAGACTGGCCAAGCAAAGGAGAAAGAGACATGTTCTGATATTAAATTTGTTATGTGTTACTTTATGTTTCAGGTGATTTAACCGGCTGGCCAGGATATCAGTTCTGCTCAAAGAAGCAATATTCAAGGGTAGAAGCAGAGCATGCCAACCTGGCAACCAGGTTAATCTGGGGGCTACTGATGGGGGGATGATAACCCGGTAGGCCCATGAAGAGGGAAGCATGACCCGCCAGGCAGGAGGCCCGGCCAGGCCAGCCAACCATCAGCATGGGCCGGGTTATGTTGCTAGGCCAGAGCTTGGCGGTAACCCGGTTCAGGAAGGGAAGTTTCTAGAAGACCAGAGGCGGTTCGGGACTTGGAGGACACGAAGGCTAGAAGAGCTAGAGTAGGACTCCGAGTCTGGGTAGAGCCCGGGTTCGTATTGTAAAGTGCCAGGAGACCCGGTCGTCTATATAAATCGGTCCCTGAGCCCTAGTTGAGGAGAACTTTTACGATCCAAGCTTAGGCGAGGAATCATCGAGAGAAACACCACAACCTTGTAAACCTAGATCGAGATCCGGCTCTGTTGTCGTAGCCGGGTTATCGAGATCGAGATCAATAATAAGATAGCAGAAGTAGGTCTTTATCTCCAATGGAGAGGCCGAACCTGGGTAAACCCTTTGTCCCTGCAGTGCTAAACAATCTCCCAGACGACCAGTGTCGCCTTGCCCATCAACTCAAGCTACCCAAAGTAGCATCTGCCGTGTTATCTACCCCACGACACGCCGGCCTCCCCTGTCCTCCTCGTGCACTTGCTGATATTGGAAATCAGTAGGGTTCTTCTTCTTGCTGCATCTCCTGTCCTCCTCCAATGCTTGTGTTATCAATAAACCTGATCATACATAAATGCATAGATTTAGGTAGTATAAAATTCTCATTAACACAAATCAAATTCAACTAAGAGTGAGTTCACCTATTGCTCAAGTAACTTGGCTCGAGCTCTTGTAATTGGTCCAATCCTTACTTCATTGGGCTTGTCTTGTGCAGCAACATCTTCAATAGGAAAAGATGGTGAAAGACTAGGGATGTCCTCATCAATTAGTCATAGATGCAGTTGGATAACGGTCTATGTATTTTTTCGTGATGCCCATATTAAATGAAACGGTGAACTTAGTGTCATGATAGTATTGTGTTGCGCCCATGTTTGTCAATTGCCTCGCTGTAATTTGTTTACCCAACATGTTTAACTTTTGGAGAGACGCCACTAGTGAACTGTGGACCCCGGTCCTATTTTCCTATATTGTTTACAACCGTTCTAATAGCCTTTCTAAATCGTTTTGCTCGCTGGTCATTTTTGCTCTCATATTATTTTACACCCATACGTTTAATCCTTTGTGTTCAGCAAGCCGGAGAGATTGACAACCTCTCTGTTTCGTTGGGACAAAGTAGTTTGTTCATGTGTGCGCAGGTCCACGTCAATATTCGTAAACGGCGCCGTTGACACCTTTCTAAAGCCTTCTCCAAATCCTACTGGATTGATAACCTTGGTTTTGTAATCAAGTGAAAACTGGCTGCTAAATTACATCAAACCTTACACTTGGGGTCTCCCACGAACGTGCTCTTCCACGCCATCAAGCAAGTTTTCTGGCGCCGTTGCCAGAGATTTGAAGAAGGCAACTACCAAACCCTCCGTCAACACGCCAAGTTTTCTAGCACCGTTGCCGGGGATTTGGAAGCTTCAGCGAGGGGAGTTTCGCACATCCTTACACTCTATTTTGTTATTGTCTTGATTATTGTATTTTTTGTTAGTCTTTTTTGCTTTTCGTTTGCTTTAAAACTCAAAAACACAAAAAAAATAAAACTTCCAGCAAGTAGTTTATTCAGTTTTGCTTAGTTTCTTGTTTTTATTTTGCTAAAATGGGTTCAGCTGAGAACACTAAGTTGTGTGACTTCACTAGCACGAACAACAATGATTTTATATGCACACCAATTGCTCCACCGGCTGCCCAAGCCGAGTTCTATGAGATAAAACCTGCTTTACAAAATCTAGTCATGAAAGAAGCAATTTTTGGGTGCTAGTTCTGATGATGCCGCCGCTCATTTAAATAACTTTGTTGAGTTATCGATATGCAAAAATATAAAAAAGTAGAGGGCGACATTATAAAACTGAAACTTTTTCCTTTCTCCTTGAGAGGACGTGCTAAAGAATGGTTATTATCTTTGCCTAGAAATAGTATTGATTCTTTGACTAAATGCAAAGATGCTTTTATTGGGAAGGATTATTGATGCATGTAAAATGGATACATGAACTTTGCATTATATTACTGATATTTCAATCATATTTGCATCATATAAAGGGTATATCATTGATTTATATTGATTTTGGGAAACTTCATAGTTTCCCTATTTTTCTGGAATTAACCCTGCACAGGCAGAAAACCCTATTTTCTATATTTTGATGTTTCAGGGACCCAAACGACGTCGAAATGACCTGGAAATTTACGAGCATCCGTTTTTGGAAGGAACAAAGCGTGGGAGCGAAGGAAGCGAACAGACGGAGGCCCGAGGGCCAAGATGAGTGGGCCCACGCGGCCAGATTCCTTGGCCGCGTGGGACCCATCATCTGGGGCCTCGTGGCTCCGTTGCCGTCGATCTTTTTTCCCGAGCCTCCGTCTTGACCTAAAAACGACTATAAAAATAGTCCCCGATGCCCTCGGAAAGGGGCGCCGCAGAAACACAGAAACCACGAAACAGAGACCTGGAGCTGCAGATTGGAGGGGGAAAACTCCGGCGGGGCGCTGCCGGTGTGGTCTCCATCTCCTCCAACAACTTCTCCACCGTCTCCATGATGAAGAGGGAGTAGTCCACCCCTGGACTATGGGTTTGTGGAAGTAACTTATGTATCTCTCCTCTCTTGAGCTTCACTAATTAGTACCGTATGAGCTGCTGAACATGATTACGGTCATCTATGCAATACCTTTGTGGTGGATCTTTTTATGAGTTAATATATGTTTGAGATTGCAATAGTTTTGTTTCAGTTATGAAAGTAGATGCATATTATATACCCCATTCTTGTGTACTTGTTATGATCAAGCATGTGTATGAGAGCGTGTGAGGGGAACGTGAGCATTAGTTGGAGTAACGGGGGTGGCTAGTGCGGTGAACGTGAGAGAAAGTTCCGCGATCCACTTGGGTTTTTACCTTACTTTGTTGCCTCACTAGGGATAAAGAAAAATACCTTGCTATCGGAGATGTGGGTGTGACCATTGCCACTACTCCATGACTAGATCTAGCATGTTCTTATTTTAACTTCATGTCATGATACTTAATGCTATGCTCTGATTTATCTTAATTACTAAGGTGTTATGATTTAGTTCGCATCTTGGTGGAGTATAAGAGAGATTAATAAACAAAAGATCTCTATGTTAGGTCGTGATGCCCATATAATTAGTAACTTGTCATGAAACCTTTTTGTTGCAATCTCATATGTTAATTCTAGTGTTCCATTATCTACCACTTTATTAAAGAGAGAGTGCATTTGTGAAACCATGAACCCCGGTCCATTTTTAATCATAAGAAACACCTTTCCAACAACTTTTATCCGCTTTACATTTTCTGCCATTATAAAATCCGAAAATACAAAAACACTTTTACATCTTGCATTCACATTATAAAACCCAAAAATATCATTTATCATTGTTTCCACCATCCTTGCATATTTATTTACCATCATTGCATATTTATCTACTGTTTTGCATTTCGTTATCATATCATTCTCACACCTTGTGCTTGACAACCACTTGGTGAGGTTGAGGGCACAAAACAATTTACTTTGTTTGCAGGTTCTCAAGAGGAGGATAAGAAGATAAAACCTACACTACTGGTTCCGAGAGTTCGATATTAAACCCTCGAGTCACCCCTCGTGGGGAAAATTGTCTTTCCTATACTATATACTCTGCACTTGGAGTCTCAACCTAACCCATTTTCTTTTAACGCAGGTAACTACGTTAAGGGCCATCAAGACTGTTTTCTGGCGCCATTGCCGGGGAACCATAGCTGAAAGGTTTATCCAAGGATATCTCACAACAAGTCAACTTCATTACCAACTTGTGCAAACACCTAAGCTTGGGGAGGTTGCACCTACGTGAGCATCATCTTATCCATCTTTACCTTCAAAGCATTTTATTTTGTTTTGTTATTGTCTTGCATATCATATTTATATTTCGGTTTGCATATTTTATTTTCAGTTTTGCATTTTGTTTTGCATTTGTTATTTCGGATTGCATTGTTTAGTATCATTTTATTTTCAGTTTTCTTCTAAAAACATAAAATCCATAAAAACTAGTGCTGTTTTTAATATGTATGCTAAGCTATGGAGAAAGGTTATGTCAAAACTATGGGAGCTTACTATGAATACCGATCAACCAAAGAAGGAAATAGAATGCTTGAATTGCTTGAACATCTTAATGATATGGCCACTGAGTTTTGTGAATTACATAATATAACTTGCTGCTTTAGAAAAGACTATAAACACTCTCTCTATCAATGTAAGTATAATAGTGATCCTATTATTGCTTCTTATCAAGAGTGTAAATTTGCATGCCATGATATAGAACAAGTTGAGAAATATATTGCTTATGTTGCAGCCCATGAGATAGACTTTCTTATTGATAAATTTTTTGCAACTAGTCATGAAGCTCGTGTAATGAAAGGACACATTTCTATTCTTCTCCAACTTTGCAAAAAGGAATTTAGTGATAATGTTTATGCTAAAGAAAGAATTCTTGCTTCCATGGAAAGTACTAATATTTTGCAGGAAGAGGATGATGAAAACATAAGCTTGGAAGAGGAAGTATGTGAAGAGGAGATTGAAATGGATGTGCTCCAACCTAAGCTTGGGGAAGAGTTGGATCTCCCAACTTCACCATCAACATTTGATAATAGCACTCAAACTCAAAAATCTTTTGTTATTTATGAGAATCCATGTTATGATGAGTGTCAAACTGAAAATTCTATGGTCCTATATGATAACCCATGCAATTATGATGAAACTAATAATGCTCCTTTACTTTTCAATGCTACTAGTGAACTTATTGATGATAATGAGGAGTGTTGCTTAAATATGCTATATGATAATGCTTTAGATGATGGTCCTATGCTTATTGATAATCCTCCATGTTTAGAAGTTGTTACTTATTTATGTCAGGATGAAAATGATATACTTGTTGTTTGTGATGGTACTCTTACTCATGAGAGTCCTACTTTGTTCTTGAACTCTCCTACTTACACCATAGAGGAGAAATTTGCTTATGTTGAGAAATACTTATGTGATTTGCAACTATCTTTAGTTCCAAATCTTTGTTGCAATCATGATAGTAAATTTGATATTGATCTTATTACTATTTTGAAAGAGGGAAGCATGCTAATGAATTCCATAATAAATTTAATGATCCTCTTTATGTACCTAAATTATCTAAGTTGGATGAGTCCAATGGTTATATGGGTGAATTTATTTTTACTTCTTGCAACAATTATTAAAGAGGAGGTGATAAGAGCCCTCTTTATGTTGCTAATAACTATAAGTTGCAAGTATCTACTGTTAATATGCATTGGAAAATTCTATTTATGTGCTTCATTCATATACAAAATGCCAATGCATAGAAAGAAAGTTAGACTTCGTTGTTATTACTTTTGTGTTTTGTCTTTGTCTCTACTAGGTTTCAACTCGGCTATTATTTTGATTGGATTAAGAACACCATGGGACCCTGGTATTGTGCATGGAACACTTCCCAAGGAAGAGGGACACATCAAAGTTCAAGCTCCCTCATGAGCTTCGTCCACAATAAATATCAAGTAAGAAGCCTAGCTACATGACTATAAAGAAAGCGCTTTACGGGAGGCAACCCGGTTGTTTTTATTTTTGATTTTCTTTGTGTCCTCTTGCTGTAACAAGAGACTTAGTTTTTAGTTTTGTTTCTGGAATTTTTAATAAAGTGCCAAGTTTTACCTATTTTGGTTTGAAAAAGTTGCTATTTATATTCGGAGATTTTATTCCTGCACGAGTCTGTGCACGGTTTGATTTTTTATTTTATTCTGTAACTCCGATTGAGGTGTAATTTGAACTGTAGTTGTAAAGTTCCATGCTCTGTATACGTGAATTTTTTCAGATTTTTCTGACGTGTTTAAGTAGGGTAGAAAAATACGTTTTGCTGCTGCTGTTTTTCTGGACAGATTCTGTCCCATTTTGTTTTATGCATCCTTTGAACTTTTAACTTGAATCTTTTTGATCCAATTGAGTTTATGAGTAGGCATACAACATTATACACTTTCTGGACATTCATATGAATTTTTTCTAAGGATTTTATGCAGCAAGAAATCTATTTGTCTATCACTACTAATGTCACCCCACAGAAAAGAAATGGGAGAAACGGTGTTTTGAAGTTTTTTCACAGGGATTAGAGGAGATGCACCAAGAGCTATCCAAGGATGGTGAAGACCATAAGCTTGGGGATGTGAAGACAACCCCACTGGACCAACACACTCTCGGTTTGCACACGTCTAACTTCTGTTTTTCGATCAATGCACTTTATCGTATAAACTTGGAGCGTCTTTTATTTACTTTTTGTTATTTCGGTTTGATTTTTATTTTCTTGAGACCACCACTATCATTTATATATGAGAGAGCTACTGGAAGTTTGGATTGAATTAAGTTGGATGCTATTAAATATATTGGGATAGGGATGTTTGAGTTGATTCGAAAAGATACATATAGTTGCATTATTCATGTGCTTTTAATGAGTATTAATTTGCAAGTGTTTTATCAAGAGCTATCTTTTATCATGTTTAGATGTTGAATGTTACTTTACTTTGTTTAACATGGATTGATTAGTTCTATGGACACTTATGCATGCATTTAGATGGTCAACTTTCTCCCTATTGCTAGCCCAAAAATTCCAACAAGTAAAAAGCTTGTTTTCCAACACCTTCAACCAAAGTTTTTCCAGTGAGTCCACCATATCTACCTATTAGGTTTATGCTATTCCAAGTATGTTTATCATGTTATATTGTGTTATCTATACTTCTGAATTAAAATGCTTATGTTATTGATTGTCATGGGAAAAGTTGGTTAAAAGCTCTCACGAACTTGATGCACACCTTACTTTTATTGCACTTAATAAACATGAACCATTGTGATTAAAATTATGAAGTTGTGAGCTTGACAATAGTCTTGGTTGGGAGTTAGCCCACATGTGCTGTCACATGGCAAGCTTTCAACATTGCACTTATTTATATTCAGTTGATATCATGTACTTTTGTTTATGGATGCTTATCATGGTGCCAAATAAGTGTGGAAACTTAGTAAGTTTAAAGAGTTTGTATAAATGGCTAGAGAGATGCCTGGGCCGCCAATCTAAGCCATGCATCATTCATGGTGGAAATTTACAGCGTTCCATAATGAACCTTCCATGATGCACCTCATAATAAAAAGCTATACCAATAGTAAATAAAAGAGTGCTGAGATTGTTCATTGTCTGTTTGTCTTGTCATTTTGACATGGGCTTGTTCCATGTCATGAGGCAAGAGGTACCCCAGTTGACACTCTTAATGATGCTATTATATTACTTACAATGACCTTAACTTGAACTTACTTTTGTGGACCGAGTTGAGTAACACCATGGTGTAGGCACTTGTATTCACGGGGCATGAGACATTCAACCATACTTTGTCAAGCACATTACTCATATTTGCTTTCACTTTAAACTTTAATCATTCAAGATGCTATGATAGGGGTAATGAGAGCTCCACACCAATGAATACTGTTGGTGGCTCTAGGTTAATAGTGCCAGAAACAATTGCTTGTACGTCACACGTCAGTTGGGAACCCCAAGAGGAAGGTATGATGAGTGCAGCAGTAAGTTTTCCCTCAGTATGAAACCAAGGTTTAATCGGACCAGTAGGAAAACGAGGTTTGCTTCGAAGGTGTTGGTGGAGGAGTGTAGTGCGGCGCAACACCAGGGATTCCGGTGCCAACGTGGAACCTGCACAACACAATCAAATTACTTTGCCCCAACTTAACAGTGAGGTTGTCAATCTCACCGGCTTGCTGAAAACAAAGGGTTAAACGTATCGAATGGAAGATGATGTTTGTTTGCATAAAACAGTAGAGAACAATGATTGCAGTAGATTGTATTTCAGATGTAAAAGAATGGACCGGGGTCCACAGTTCACTAGTGGTGTCTCTCCAATAAGATAACTAACATGCTGGGTAAACAAATTACAGCTGGGCAATTGACAATTGATAAGTGCATAAAACATGCATGTGTGAGCTGTGGTGTCTACTATGAGATTCATTTGGGCATTACGACAAAGTACATAGACCGCTATCCAGCATGCATCTATGCCTAAATAGTCCACTTTCCGGTTAACATCCGTACCCCTTCCAGTATTAAGTTGCAAGCAACAGACAATTGCATTAAGTAATGTGCGTAATGTAAACAATACATTCATCCTTGAATAAAGCATTGCTGTTTTACCCCTAGTGGCAACAACACATCTACAACCTTAGAACTTGCTGTCACTATCCCAGGTTAAATAGAGGTTGAACCCAACTATCATGCATAAATACCCCCTCTTGGAGTTACAAGTATTCACGTGGCCAAGGCTTCAACAAGTAACGGAGAGCATGCAAGATCACAAATGACATAGACATGATAATATAATATTCAGCTCCACATAGGTATCAATATAAGTCAGATCCCAGCAAACACAACATGTAGCATTACAATAAGATGATCTTGATCATGATAGGCAGCTCACAAGATCTAAACATGATGGCACAAGTGGAGAAGACAACCATCTAGCTACTGCTATGGACCCATAGTCCAAGGATGAACTACTCACGCATCACTCCGGAGGCGGGCATGGCGATGTAGAGCCCTCCGGTGATGATTCCCCTCTCCGGCAGGGTGCCGGGAAGAGCTTCAGAACCCCCCGAGTTAGGGTTGACGACGGCGGCGGCAGCGAATATGTTCTGGATGAAAGGCTCGGTGTTTTAGGGTTTTCGCGTCTCGGGGAATAAATAGGCGAAGGGGCGATGTCGGCGGACCCCCGAGGGGCCCAAACCACCAGGCGCGGCTGGGCCCACTGCCGCGCCACCTGGTGGTTTGGCCACCTCGTGGCACTCTTCGTCTCTCCTTCGGACTCCGTGTACGTGCTGGAAAAATAGGGACCTGGCCTTTTGTTTCGTGCAATTCCGAGAATATTTCCAGAAGTAACTTTCTGAAACCAAAAACAGCAGAAAACAGGGAACTGGCACTGTGGCATCTTGTTAATAGGTTAGTCCCAGAAAATGCATAAAAGTGATACGAAGTGTATATAAAACATGTAGCAAATGGTATAATATAAGCATGGAACAGCAGAAATTATGGATACGTTGGAGACGTATCAAGCATCCCCAAGCTTAGTTCTACTCGTCCTCGAGTAGGTAAAACGATAACAACAAATAATTTCTGAGGAGACATGCTTTCACACAATCTTGATCAATATATTGCAAGGCTCATGTCATGAATGAAGTGACTCAAAGCAATGATCTATAGTTTGCTAACAAATAGATAAAGAGTAAACAATGAATCATATAAGCAAAAACTTTTCATGAATAGTACTTTCAAGACAAGCATCAAAAAGTTTTGCATAAGAGGTAACTCATAAAGCAATAGATTCAAAGTAAAAGGCATTGAAGCAACACAAAGGATGATTAAGTTTCAGCATTTGCTTTCAACTTGTAACATGTATATCTCATGGATAGTTGTCAACATAAAGCAATATAACAAGTGCAATAAGTAAATATGTAAGAATCAATGCACACAAAGTTGACACAAGTGTTTGCTTCTAAGATAGAAAGGAGTAGGTAAACTGACTCAACATAAAGTAAAAGATAGGCCCTTCGCAGAGGGAAGCAGGGATTAAATCATGTGCTAGAGCTTTTTAAGTTTTCGAAAGCATATAGAGAGCACAAAATAAGTATTTGAGAGGTGTTTGTTGTTGTCAACGAATGGTAGTGGGCACTCTAACCCCCTTGTCAACCAGACTTTCAAAGAGCGGCTCCCATGAAGGACGTTATTCTACCAGCAAGGTAGATCATCCCTCTTCTCTTTTGTTTACACATGTATTTTAGTTTCTTTATAGATGACACTCCTCCCAACCTTTTGCTTACACAAGCCATGGCTAACCGAATCCTCGGGTGCCTTCCAACATTCACATACCATGGAGGAGTGTCTATTGCAAAATTAAGTTGCTTACTGATAAATCAGGGCAAAACATGTGAAGAGAATTATTAATGAAAGTTGTAATTAATTGGGGCTGGGCACCCCGTTGCCAGCTCTTTTTGCAAATTATTGGATAAGCGGATGTATATGCCACTAGTCCATTGGTGAAAGTCTGTCAGAAGTAAATGACAAGATTGAAAGATAAAACACCACATACTTCCTCATGAGCTATAAAACATTGACACAAATAAGGAGTAATAAAGTTTTGAATAGTTTAAAGGTAGCACATGAAATATTTACTTGGAATGGCAGGAAATACCACATAGTAGGTAGGTATGGTGGACACAAATGGCATGGGTTTTGGCTCAAGTTTTGGATGCACGAGAAGCATTCCCTCTCAGTACAGAGTTTAGGCTAGCAAGGTTGTTTGAAGCAAACACAAGTATAAACCGGTACAGCAAGAATCACATAAAAACATATTGCAAGTATTATAAGACTCTACACTGTCTTCCTTGTTGCTCAAACATTTTACCAGAAAATATCTAGACCTTAGAGAGAACAAATATGCATCCCAAGTCTCAACAAGCTCTACGGTAGTTCTCCACTACTAGGCTTTAACTACATGATGCAAGAGCTTAAACATGATCTACTTGAGAGCTCAAAACAATTGCAAAGCATCAAATCAAAACAAGACAATGATCTACAAGAATGCATATGTCTTTTCCAATACCAACTACTACATGTAGCATTTTCTTTCTTCCAAACAAACACCAATAATTTATTAAACATAAACTCTCCAAATGATAATATAATGCAGCAAGAGAGTATTTATAAACAAGTGCTAACAGCTCGAAGAGATGCATGAAAAACAGGAGCTAAAAGCACTGCAGTAGCTAGTTAAGAATACTCAACAAATATAAGTGAAGAACATGAGTATTCACATGAAAAAGCGGAGCGTGTCTCTCTCCCACACAAGGATTGCTAGGATCCGAATTTATTCAAACAAAAACAAAAATAAAAACACACAGACGCTCCAAGTAAAGCGCATAAGATGTGAAAGAATTAAAATATAGTTTCACTAGAGATGACCTGATAAGTTTGTTGATGAAGAAGGGGATGCCTTGGGCATCCCCAAGCTTAGACGCTTGAGTCTCTCTGAATATGGTTGGGATGAACCACGGGGGCATCCCCAAGCTTAGGCTTTTCACTCTTCTTGATCACATAATATCACCCTTCTCGCTTGATCCTTGAAAACTTCCTTCACACCAAACTCAAGACAGTTCTCATTAGAGGGTTAGTGCATAATCAAAAATTCTCATATTCTGTAATGATACAATCAATCCCAAAGCTTCTGGACATTAGCTACAGCCACCAATGCTTTGTGGAGCAAAGAAATCCACACAAACACAGTAAAAGAGCGAATGCAAAACAAAAGGCAGAATCTGTCAAAAACAGAACAGTCTGGAATGACGAATTTTTTCGAGGCACTTAAGTTGCTCAGATGGATCTGGCCTAAAATAATGAAAGTTGCGTACATATCTCAGGAATATGCGTGATTTTTCTCAGAATTTTTTGAATTTTCTACAGGGAGATAAGCTCAAATCCGTGACAGCTAAAAATCTGTCACTGCGCAGAAATCCAAATCTTGCATCAACTTTCAATATAGAACTTTACTTGGCACAACATTGCGATAAAATAAAGATACAAAGGAGTTGCTACAGAAGTAACAAAACTCCTTGACTCAAAGAAAACAAAAATAACAGCAAATAAAAACGATGGGTTGTCTCCCATAAGCGCTTTTCTTTAACGCCTTTCAGCTAGACTTGATAGGTTTAATGATGCTCACATAAAAATAGAAAATGAAGCAAAAGGAGCATCAAGAAGCAAATTCGAAACACATTTAAGTCTAACCCACTTCCTATGCATAGGAATCTTGTACACAATTAATTCATAAAGAACAAAGTGATAAGCATAGGAAGATAAAACAAAAATAACTTCAGAACTTTCAACATGAGAGGTGTTTCAGTACCATGAATATTTCTACAACCATATTTTCCTCTCTCATAATAATTTTCAGTAACATCATAAAAAACTCAACAATATAACTATCACATAAAGCATCCTTTTCATGATCTACAAACACATAATTTTTTCAAGCTCAAAATTAGTGGGATCAAGAATTCCAAACCCATTTTTAACAATTTTATAACAAGTTGAATGATCATTCTCAAGAGGTATGGGACTCCATCTAGATAAAGTCAAGTCCTCTCCAATCCCATTTTCAATAGTAGAATACATAATATTATCAAGCAATATAGGACCATCATCTAGAACTTTATCATAAACATTTTTTAAACAAACCTCCTTATTACCATGCATTTCGATATCAGCACAAATAAAGGATTATCATAAGATTTATCAAAATAGCATGGATTATCATAAATAACAGTAGCATAATTATTCTCACAAGTTTTACTCATAGGGAATATTTCAAGAGAATCCACAGGAACATAACATTCATCCTCCTTTGATAAACATGGAGGGCAATCAAATAGTGTAAGAGATAAGAGTTACTCTCATTAGAAGGTAGGCATGGGTAAGCTAATCCATTCTTCCTCTTTTGTTCATCACTCTCCTCCTCCTTTTCATCTAATGAGCTCTCAGCTTCAGCAGTAGTTTCTTTTCCACAGGTTCCTGCAAGACAATGGTTTCTTCCTTATGAGGATGTCTTTTCTCAAGAAATTCAGTATATATGGATTATCATTATAATACTCAAGGCAATATCCAAGCATAGCAAAAGTATCAGATCTATAAGGAGCTTCATCCCGATTTTGAAGTAAAGCTGCAATTTCATAAGCTCCCATAAAAACAAAAAATTCTTCAATTTGCTCAAGTTTATCAAAGTCATAATATCCTCTAGCATAAGAAGCCAAAGTTTCATTATCATTATAATCACATTGAAAAGGGAGGTGTTTATGCCGCCTACAGCAAAAACATTCATTAAAGCACCAGGATTCATCATAAGTAGAGCACAAGTTTCTAGCAAAACAATTCAATTTATATATTTGTTCCCATAAATATTTCCCTTTTTGAGACAAGCGGTATTCCTTATAACAATTTTGTTGTTCCTCCGTGAACCCACTTAGCCAACAAGATTTGTTTCCATTAATAGCAATTAAACAACTAGACATGATAACAAACCGAAGTAAACTAGATGCATGAAACTATTTTTTTTTGTGTTTTTGATAAAAAGAAGCAAACAAGACAAAATAAAAATAAACTAAGCAAGACAAATAACAAAGTAAAGAGATTGGGTGTGAGAGACTCCCCTTGCAGAAGCAATTCGGTTTTCCCCGGCAACGGCGCCAGAAAACGTTGTTGGTGGCTCTAGGTTAATAGTGCCAGAAACAATTGCTTGTACGTCACACATCAGTTGGGAACCCCAAGAGGAAGGTATGATGAGTGCAGCAGTAAGTTTTCCCTCAGTATGAAACCAAGGTTTAATCGGACCAGTAGGAAAACGAGGTTTGCTTCGAAGGTGTTGGTGGAGGAGTGTAGTGCGGCGCAACACCAGGGATTCCGGTGCCAACGTGGAACCTGCACAACACAATCAAACTACTTTGCCCCAACTTAACAGTGAGGTTGTCAATCTCACCGGCTTGCTGAAAACAAAGGGTTAAACGTATCGAATGGAAGATGATGTTTGTTTGCATAAAACAGTAGAGAACAATGATTGCAGTAGATTGTATTTCAGATGTAAAAGAATGGACCGGGGTCCACAATTCACTAGTGGTGTCTCTCCAATAAGATAACTAACATGCTGGGTAAACAAATTACAGCTGGGCAATTGACAATTGATAAGTGCATAAAACATGCATGTGTGAGCTGTGGTGTCTACTATGAGATTCATTTGGGCATTACGACAAAGTACATAGACCGCTATCCAGCATGCATCTATGCCTAAATAGTCCACTTTCCGGTTAACATCCGTACCCCTTCCAGTATTAAGTTGCAAGCAACAGACAATTGCATTAAGTAATGTGCGTAATGTAAACAATACATTCATCCTTGAATAAAGCATTGCTGTTTTACCCCTAGTGGCAACACACATCTACAACCTTAGAACTTGCTGTCACTATCCCAGATTAAATAGAGGTTGAACCCAACTATCATGCATAAATACCCCCTCTTGGAGTTACAAGTATTCACGTGGCCAAAGCTTCAACAAGTAACGGAGAGCATGCAAGATCACAAATGACATAGACATGATAATATAATATTCAGCTCCACATAGGTATCAATATAAGTCAAGATCCCAGCAAACACAACATGTAGCATTACAATAAGATGATCTTGATCATGATAGGCAGCTCACAAGATCTAAACATGATGGCACAAGTGGAGAAGACAACCATCTAGCTACTGCTATGGACCCATAGTCCAAGGATGAACTACTCACGCATCACTCCGGAGGCGGGCATGGCGATGTAGAGCCCTCCGGTGATGATTCCCCTCTCCGGCAGGGTGCCGGGAAGAGCTTCAGGAACCCCCGAGTTAGGGTTGACGACGGCGGCGGCAGCGAATATGTTCTGGATGAAAGGCTCGGTGTTTTAGGGTTTTCGCGTCTCGGGGAATAAATAGGCGAAGGGGCGATGTCGGCGGACCCCGAGGGGCCCAAACCACTCCAGGCGCGGCTGGGCCCACTGCCGCGCCACCTGGTGGTTTGGCACCTCGTGGCACTTCTTCGTCTCTCCTTCGGACTCCGTGTACGTGCTGGAAAAATAGGGACCTGGCCTTTTGTTTCGTGCAATTCTGAGAATATTTCCAGAAGTAACTTTCTGAAACCAAAAACAGCAGAAAACAGGGAACTGGCACTGTGGCATCTTGTTAATAGGTTAGTCCCAGAAAATGCATAAAGTGATACGAAGTGTATATAAAACATGTAGCAAATGGTATAATATAAGCATGGAACAGCAGAAATTATGGATACGTTGGAGACGTATCAAATACCACATTGCAAACATTAACTTAAGTAGAAGCATTTGGAAGCTAGATGAAACTTATTCATGTTTTACCTCTACTTATTTATCTATCCAAAGTGTCCACCTTTTATATTCAGATTACATAAGGAGTACTCTATGACCATTATAGGATGTTTTTACTTTTCATTATGCATACATTTGGTCCATAGTACTTTCTTCTATATTACACTTTGTGAATTATCATTGAACATCCTTACATTGAATATTTGATATCACTTCATAATCTATCTTGCATATTGCTATTCCTTTGAAGAATGAATCATTTAACTCTATGTAGCAATAGTAATCATCTTTTCCATTGATAGTATTAAATTGCAAAGTCCATGTTAGTTTTATCACCTTCATACTCGAGGACGAGTATAGGTTAAGCTTGGGGATGTTGATGCATGTAAAATGCATACATGAACTTTGCATTATATTACTGATATTTCAATCATATTTGCATCGTATAAGGGTTATATCATTGATTTATATTGATTTTGGGAATATTTCATAGTTTCCCTATTTTTCTGGAATTAACCCTGCACAGGCAGAAAACCCTATTTTCTATATTTTGATGTTTCAGGGACCCAAACGACGTCCAAATGACCTGGAAATTTACGAGCATCAGTTTTTGGAAGGAACAAAGCGTGGGAGCGAAGGAAGCGAACAAACGGAGGCCCGAGGGCCAAGATGAGTGGGCCCACGCGGCCAGATTCCTTGGCCGCGTGGGACCCATCATCTGGGGCCTCGTGGCTCCGTTGCCGTCGATCTTTTTTCCCGAGCCTCCGTCTTGACCTAAAAACGACTATAAAAATAGTCCCCGACGCCCTACGGAAAGGGGCGCCGCAGAAACACAGAAATCACGAAACAGAGACCTGGAGCTGCAGATTGGAGGGGGAAAACTCCGGCGGGCGCTGCCGGTGTGGTCTCCATCTCCTCCAACAACTTCTCCACCGTCTCCATGAAGAAGAGGGAGTAGTCCACCCCTGGACTATGGGTTTGTGGAAGTAACTTATGTATCTCTCCTCTCTTGAGCTTCACTAATTAGTACCGTATGAGCTGTTTAACATGATTACGGTCATCTATGTAATACCTTTGTGGTGGATCTTTTTATGAGTTAATATATGTTTGAGATTGCAATAGTTTTGTTTCAGTTATGAAAGTAGATGCATATTATGTACCCGTTCTTGTGTACTTGTTATGATCAAGCATGTGTATAAGAGCGTGTGAGTGGGAACGTGTGCATTAGTTGGAGTAATGGGGGGTGGCTAGTGCGGTGAACGTGAGAGAAAGTTCCGCGATCCACTTGGGTTTTTACCTTACTTTGTTGCCTCACTAGGGATAAAGAAAAATACCTTGCTACCGGAGATGTGGGTGTGACCATTGCCACTACTCCATGACTAGATCTAGCATGTTCTTATTTTAACTTCATGTCATGATACTTAATGCTATGCTCTGATTTATCTTAATTATTAAGGTGTTATGATTTAGTTCGCATCTTGGTGGAGTATAAGAGAGATTAATAAACAAAAGATCTCTATGTTAGGACGTGATGCCCATATAATTAGTAACTTGTCATGAAACCTTTTTGTTGCAATCTCATATGTTAATTCTAGTGTTCCATTATCTACCACTTTATTAAAGAGAGAGTGCATTGTGAAACCATGAACCCGGTCCATTTTTAATCATAAGAAACACCTTTCCAACAACTTTTATCCACTTTACATTTTCTGCCATTATTAAATCCGAAAATACAAAAACACTTTTACATCTTGCATTCACATTATAAAACCCAAAAATATCATTTATCATTGTTTTCACCATCCTTGCATCTTTATTTACCATCATTGCATATTTATCTACTGTTTTGCATTTGTCTTTATCATATCATTCTCACACCTTGTGCTTGACAACCACTTGGTGAGGTTGAGGGCACAAAATAATTTACTTTGTTTGCAGGTTCTCAAGAGGAGGATAAGAAGATAAAACCTACACTACTGGTTCACCGAGAGTTCGATATTAAACCCTCGAGTCACCCCTCGTGGGGAAAAACTGTCTTTCCTATACTATACACTCTGCACTTGGAGTCTCAACCTAACCCATTTTCTATTAACACAGGTAACTACGTTAAGGGCCATCAATTATCCACCTGCAAAAATTATACAATTGAGGAGTAACATTATGAACTTTAAACAATTTGATAATGAACATGTTGCTCAAGCTTGGGAAAGAATGAAATCTATGGTTAAAAATTGTCCCACTCATGGACTGACAACTTGGATGGTCATCCAAACTTTTTATGCAGGTTTAAATTTTCTTCAGGAATTTATTGGATTCGGTCGCTGGAGGTACCTTCATGTCCACCACATTGGGTGCAGCAACAAAGCTCTTGGATGATATGATGGCAAATTATTCGCAATGGCACACCGAGAGAGCTCCTAGTGGTAAGAAGGTAAATTCTGTTGAAGAAATCTCCTCTTTGAGTGATAAGGTTGATATGATTATGTCTATGCTTGCAAGTAAACTAGTTCCTATTGATCCTAATAATGTTCCCTTGGATTATTAGGTTTCTCAAGAAGAACAAGTTGATGTGAATTTCATTAGAAATAATTTCAATAACAATGGTTATAGGAATAACTTTGGTAATAATAATTATAAGCCATATCCTCCAAGTGGTAGTAATTCTTATGACAATTCTTATGGGAACTCCCATGGTAATGCTAGGATGCTTAGTGATGAGAGAGTGTTGGAAATTGAAAAACCCACTAAAAAATTTACGTAGACAAAATTTGAGCAGAATAAAGTCTTCTAAAAACAGTTAGATGAGCACTCTTTTCTTTTATGTTGAAAATATAAGCCAACAGCTTGAGGGATTAAATAGGGAGATCTCTAATTTGCAAACTAGGCTTTCTAATACTGAAACTTTTATTTCGAATATGTCTGAAGCTCTATCCTCTTTGATAAATAAAATGGCAGCAAAACCTGAATCAACTGAAATTACTGAAACTAGTAAGATTGCTAATGTTTGCACTATTTTTACCGATGATGATTGATACGTCTCAAACATATCTATAATTTTTGATGTTCCATGCTATTATTATACCAATCGCTACATGTTTTATTTACACTTCCTAACATTTTTATGCATTTTTTGGGACTAACCTATTAACAACATGCCACATTGCCAGTTCTTGTTTTCTGCTGTTTTTCCGTTTCAGAAAAGCTAGTCTGGAAATATTCTCGGAATTGGACGAAAATCAACGCACCCCAATATTTCACCGACACGTTCACGGAGTCCAAAGGGCGTACGGAGAGGAGCCAGGGAGGCTCCACGCCACCCTAGGGCGCGGCCCACCTGCTGGTGGCGCCGAGGGGTGGCGTGGGCCCCTCGGGTGCCTCCCGACGCCGCCCTTTCGCCTATTTATTCTCTCCGTCCCGAAAACCCTAAATACCCGATCATTATTCCACGAAAAGTTCCGTCGCCGCCGCCATCGACAACCCTAGTTCGGGAGGGTTCTGAAGCTCTTCCTGGCACCCTGCCGGAGGGGAGATCATCACCGGAGGGCTCTACATCGCCATGCCTGCTTCCGGAGTGATGTGTGAGTAGTTCATCCTTGGACTACGGGTCCATAGCAGTAGCTAGATGGTTGTCTCTCCACCTTGTGCTACCATGTTTAGATCTTGTGAGCTGCCTATCATGATCAAGATCATCTTATTGTAATGCTACATGTTGTGTTTGCTGGGATCCGATGAATAGTGATACTATGATCAAGTTGTTTATCAATCTATCAATATATGTTGTTTATGATCTTGCATACTCTCCGTTGCTAGTAGATGCTTTGGCCAAGTAGATGCTTGTGACTCCAAGAGGGACTATTTATGCTCGATAGTGGGTTCATGCCTCCAATAATCTGGGCTCGAGTGACAGAAACATCTAAGGTTGTGGATGTGCTGTTGCCACTAGGGATAAAACAATGATGCTATGTCTACGTGTCATTTGCATTGTTTACATTACACACTTTGCTTACTGCGATAATCTGTTGTTAGCAACTTAATACCAACGGGGGACACGGATGTTAACCTGGCGATGGATTATTAGTCATAGATGCAACTGGATAGCGGTCTGTGTATTTAGTTGTAATGCCCAAATAAATCTCATAGTAATCATCTTGTCATATACTGCATTGTCATGCACTCATTATTTGTCAATTGCCCAGCTGTAATTTGTTTACCCAGCATGTTAGTTATCTTTTATGGAGAGACACCACTAGTGAACTGTGGACCCCGGTCCATTTCCTCATACTGATAAAACCACCAACTGCAATCATCTGTTCTCTTAATTTCTCTGCAATTAATACTGTTTTCCACACCATACATTTAATCCTTTGTTTTCATCAAGCCGGGAGATTGACAACCTTCCTGTTTCGTTGGGGCAAAGTAGTTTGTTTGTGTTGTGTGCAAGTTCTCTGTGTCCTACTGGATCTGACAACCTTGGTTTTGTACTCAAGGGAAAACTTGCTGCTGCACTGCATCATACCTTCCTCTTGGGGTCTCCCAACGAACGTGTGTTTGCACGCAATCAAAGACTTTTTCTGGCGCCGTTGCCGGGGATACAGGAAGCTCCAGATAGGGGAGTCTCACACTTCCAATCTCATTACTTTGTTTTTGTCTTGCTTAGTTTATTTTATTTTATCTTGTTTGCTGTTAAAAATCAAAAACACAAAAAAATTAAATTCCTGCATCTAGTTTATTTTGGTTTGTTATTATGTCTAGTTGTTTACTTGCTATCAATTGAAACAAAATCTTGTTGTCTAAGTGGGTTCACGGAGGAACAACAAAATTATTTTAAGGGTTATCGCTTGTCTCAAAAAGGGGAACACTTATGGGTACAAATATATAAATTGAACTGTTTTGCTAGAAACTTGTGCTCTACTTATGATGAATCCTGGTGCTTTAATGAAAGTTTTTGCTGTAGGAGGCATAAACACCTCCCTTTCCAATGTGATTATAATGATGATGAGACTTCGGCTTCTTATGCTAAAGGAAACTATGACTTTGTTAATCTTGAAAAAATTGAAGAATTTGTTGCTTTTAAGGGTGCTTATGAAATTGCTGGTTTGCTTCAGGATGATGATGCTCCTTATAAGTCTGAGAATTTCGAGATACTTGGTTATTGTCTTGAATATTACAATGATAATCCTTATATCACTGAATTTTTGAGAAAACTTATTCTCCAGAACAACTTGTTTCCTTTCAGGGACATGTGGAACAAGAAATTGCTGAAACTGTGATCTCATTGGATGAAAAAGAGGAGGAGAGTGAAGAACAAAAGGAGGATCTACCTTCTAATGATAGTAACTCTTTAACTCTTACACTATATGATTACCCTCCATGCCTGCCTATGGAGGAAGAATGCTATATTGTTGAATGTCATGATTCTATTGAAATACCTCCTTTTGATAAATTTGAAGTAACAAACTCCTTGACTCAAGAAAAGCAAATAACAGGACGTAAAAATGTGCTCCCTATTGTTATATATGATAATGGTCTTGATGATGGTCCTATATTGCCTAATAATAGTAATTATACTACTATTGTCAAAAGTGGGTTTAATGACCCCACCGTTTTTGAGATTAATAAAAATTATGTGTTTGTAGATCATGCAAAGCATTCTTTATGTGATAGTTATATTGTTGAGTTTGTTCATGATGCTACTGAAAGTTATTATGAGAGAGGAAAATATGGTTGTAAAAGTTTCCAAGTCACTAAAACACCTCTCTTTATGTTGAAAGTTTTGAAGTTGTACTTGTTTCATCTTTCTATGCTAGTTGCTTTATGCTTCAATAATTTAGTTTTTTACAAGATTCCTTTGCATAGGAAGTGGGTTAGACTTAAATGTGTTTGATATTTGCCTCTTGATGCTCTCTTTTGTTTTTCAACTCTTATTCTTATGAGAGCATCATTAAAATCTTCTAGCCTAGCTAAAAGGCATTAAATAAAGCGCTTTTGGGAGGCAACCCATTATCTTTTGTTTTATTGAGTCAAGGAGATTGTTTACTTCTGTAACACCTCCTTTGTATCTTTTATTTGCTGTTTTGTTGTGCCAAGAAAAGTCTCTTATGACAAGATGGTGCTTAAATTTGGATTACTGCACAGGAACAGATTTCTGATCGTCACCATTTAATTTGTTAGGAAATAACGAAAAATATTTTTGATCTAAAATGTTTTGTGCGTACTCCTGAGATATGTACTCATCTTTCGTTCGACTAGCATTTTTCGATTTGATCAACGTAAGTGCCTCGAAAAAATCCGTCTTTACGGACTGTTCTGGTTTTGACAGATTCTGTCTTTGTTTTGCATTCTCTCTTTTACAAGTGTTAAGTGAAATTCTTTAAAGGAAGAAGAGATACACATAAGGCTAGTAACAGTAGCTAATGTTTAAGATTATGTGCATTTTATGTCTTTATAGAACCAAGTGAGTTTATTGTTTTGATGCACTAACCTGCTAATGAGGATTATGTTGAGTTTTAATGTGAAGGAAGTTTTCAAGTGTTAAGAGAGGAGGATGATATAATAAATCAAGAAGAGTGAAGAGCTTAAACTTGGGGAGGCTTCCTTGGATCTCCCCAACATATTTCAAAAGACTCAAGCATCTAAGCTTGGGGATGCCCAGGCATCCCCTTCTTCATCAACAAATTATCAGGTCATCTCCAGTGAGACTATATTTTTATTTATTCACATTATATGTGCTGTTCTTGGAGCGTCTGTGTGTTTTACTTTCAGTTTGTTTATGTTTTGTTTTCTGGTCATAACTAGTTGGATCCTAGCATTCTTGTTTGGGAGAGAGAAACGCTCCGCTTTTTCATTAGAATACTCCTATTCTTCACTTATATTTGTTGAGTATTCCTGTCTAGCACTGTTAAAGCTTCTAGCTCTTGTTTTCGTGTATCTCTTGTTCAGAGCTATTAGTTCTTTTGAAAAAGTACTCTCTTGCTTCACTTATATTTGGTTGGAGAGTTTTCAAATAAGTTGATTGGTGTTTGGTTGGAACATAAAATGCTATGCATGTGGTAGTGGTATAAGAAAATGCTTACATAGTCTTGTAGATCACTGTCTTGAGTAATTTGATACTTGTCAATTGTTTTGAGTTACCAAGTAAGTAATGTTTAAACTTGTGCATCATGTAAGTAAAGGCCATTAGTGAAGAACTACCGTAAAGCTTGTTGATATTTGGTTTCTATCATTGGTAGTTCCAAAGTCTAGATATTTTCTAGTAAAAGGTTTTGGTTAACAAGGAAGACAATGTGGAGTCTTATAATTTTTCAAGTATGTTTATCATATAAGTTCTTGCTGTACCGGTTGACAGTCTGTGTTTGCTTAAATAACCTTGCTAGCCTAAACTCTGTATTAAGCGGGAATGCTGCTTGTGCATCCAAATCCTTGAGCCAAAATCCATGCCATATGTGTCCACCATAACTACCTATATGTGGTATTTTCCTGCCACTCCAAGTAAATTTTTCATGTGCTACATTTAAATATTCAAAATTGTTACTACTCCTTTTTGTGCCATTGTTTACCAAGCTCATGAGGATGTGGTAGATGGTCTTTATTTTACTTGTCAATCAGACTTTACACTGGACTAGTGGCATATACATCCGCTTATCCAATAATTTTGCAAAAAGAGCTGGCAACGGGGTGCACAGTCCCAATTAATTACAACTTTAACCATAATTCTCTTCACATCTTTTTGCCCCTGAGAAATCAGTCAAGCAATGTCCACAAGTGTGTAAACAAAAGAGAAAGAGGGATGATCTGCCCGCTTGGTAGAAATAACGTCCTTCATGGGAGCCGCTCTTGTAAAGTCTGGTTGACATGGGTCATATTGTATTGTCTATCAATGATTCGTTGACCATTAGCATACACCTCTCAAAATATATTTTTGCTCTCTATATGCTTTCAAAAACTAAAAAGCTCTAGCACATGATTTAATCCCTGCTTTCCTCTGTGAAGGGCCTTTCTTTTACTTTTATGTTGAGTCAGTTTTCCTACTTCTTTATATCTCCACAAGAAAACACTAGTGTCAACTTTGGTACAACAATTGTTATATGGTGATATGTTTGACTTATTATATTGCTTTACCTTGACAATATCCATGAGATAAGTATGTTGAAGTTGAAGCAAATACTGAAACTAAAATCTTCCTCCGTGTTGGTCAAACACTTTTACTTTGAATCTATTGCTTGGTGAGCTAACTCTTATGCAAATTATTATAGCTCCAATGTCTCCAAAGTACTATTCATGAAAGTTTTTTACTTATATTATTTAGTTTGTTCACTCCGTGTTTACTTGTTAGCAAACTATAGACCATTGACATGGATCACTTCATTCAGTTCATGTGCTTTACACTATTATTTGATCAAGGTTGTGTTGGTAGCATGTCACTACAAAAATTATATTGTTTTTATCGTTTACCTACTCGAGGACGAGCACGAACTAAGCTTGGGGATGCTTGATACGTCTCAAACGTATCTATAATTTTTGATGTTCCATGCTGTTATTATACCAATTGCTACATGTTTTATTTACACTTCATAACATTTTTATGCATTTTCTGGGACTAACCTATTAACAACATGCCACAGTGCCAGTTCCTGTTTTTTGCTGCTTTTCCGTTTCAGAAAAGCTAGTCTGGAAATATTCTCGGAATTGGACGAAAATCAACGCACCCAATATTTCACTGACACGTTCACGGAGTCCAAAGGACGTACGGAGAGGAGCCAGGGAGGCTCCACGCCACCTAGGGCGCGGCCCACCTGCTGGTGGCGCCGAGGGGTGGCGTGGGCCCCTCGGGTGCCTCCCGACGCCGCCCTTTCGCCTATTTATTCTCTCCGTCCCGAAAACCCTAAATACCCGATCATTATTCCACGAAAAGTTCTGTCACCGCCGCCATCGACAACCCTAGTTCGGGAGGGTTCTGAATCTCTTCCCGGCACCCTGCCGGAGGGGAGATCATCACCGGAGGGCTCTACATCACCATGCCTGCCTCCGGAGTGATGTGTGAGTAGTTCATCCTTGGACTACGGGTCCATAGCAGTAGCTAGATGGTTGTCTCTCCACCTTGTGCTATCATGTTTAGATCTTCTGAGGTGCCTATCATGATCAAGATCATCTTATTGTAATGCTACACGTTGTGTTTGCTGGGATCCGATGAATAGTGATACTATGATCAAGTTGTTTATCAATCTATCAATATATGTTGTTTATGATCTTGCATGCTCTCCGTTGCTAGTAGATGCTTTGGCCAAGTAGATGCTTGTGACTCCAAGAGCGAGTATTTATGCTCGATAGTGGGTTCATGCCTCCAGTAATCTGGGCTCGAGTGACAGAAACGTCTAAGGTTGTGGATGTGATGTTGCCACTAGGGATAAAACAATGATGCTATGTCTACGTGTCATTTGCATTGTTTACATTACACACTTTGCTTACTGCGATAATCTGTTGTTAGCAACTTAATACCAACGGGGGACACGGATGTTAACCTGGCGGTGGATTATTAGTCATAGATGCAGCTGGATAGCGGTCTGTGTTTTTAGTTGTAATGCCCAAATAAATCTCATAGTAATCATCTTGTCATATACTGCATTGTCATGCACTCATTATTTGTCAATTGCCCAGCTGTAATTTGTTTACCCAGCATGTTAGTTATCTTTTATGGAGAGACACCACTAGTGAACTGTGGACCCCGGTCCATTTCCTCATACTGATGAAACCACCAACTGCAATCATTTGTTCTCTTATTTTCTCTGCAATTAATACTGTTTTCCACACCATACATTTAATCCTTAGTTTTCTGCAAGCCGAGGAGATTGACAACCTTCCTGTTTCGTTGGGGCAAAGTAGTTTGTTTGTGTTGTGTGCAGGTTCCACGTCAGTTGCGCCGCTGACACCTTCTGAAGCATCTCTGTGTCCTACTGGATCTGACAACCTTGGTTTTGTACTCAAGGGAAATCTTGCTGCTGCACTGCATCATACCTTCCTCTTGGGGTCTCCCAACGAACGTGTGTTTGCACGCAGTCAATGATATTAAAATTTCAAGTGCTCATAAGTCATCTGCAGTATCTAAATATGCTAATGGTAAAAAGGTTGGAGTCGGAAAATTTCTATTGTACCTATTAAAAATGAAAAGTTATCCAATAGTGCTAAAACTGCCTGTAAAAGAAGTGCTGAAGTTAATCCTGATGATAATGATTCTTTTAGAGATAATGCTCCTGTTATTTTTGATAACAATGATCTTGATTTTGATAACTGTAATCTTACTGAAATCATTAAGTTTCTACAAAAGGTTTTTAAAAATCCTAATGCTAGTAAGTTGAACCTTGCTTTTACCCAACATATTACAAATGCTTTGATTAAAGTTAGGAAAGAAAAAATCAAGTGTGAATTTTCTATCCCTAGGAAATTGGGTGATGCTTGGGAACCAACCATTAAAATGAAATTTAATGATTTTGAGTGCAATGCTATGTGTGATCTGGGTGCTAGTGTTTCCATTATGCCAAAAAAATTGTATGACATTCTTGATTTGGAACCATTAGAAGACTGTCCTTTGAGTGTTTATTGTCTTGATTCTACTTTGAATAAACCCGTGAAAAAATAGATGATGTTCTTATTATGTTTAATGGTAATTATGTCCATGTTGATTTCATTGTTATGGATATTGAATGCAAACTTTCTTGTCCTATCGTTTTGGGAAGACCTTTTCTTAGAACTGTTTGTGCTATCGTTGATATGAAAGAAGGAAATATTAAATTCCATTTTCCACTTAAGAAAGGGATGGAACATTTCCCTAGAAAGAGAATGAGGCCATCTTTTGAGTCTTTTGTTAAGTCAACTAATGATTTGAATGCTAATATTGATAATACTTGATTTTTGCCATTGTGCCTAGCTAAAAGGCGTTAAAGAAAAGCGCTTAGGGGAGGCAACCCATTATTTTTACCTTCAGTTTGTTTTTGTTTTCTTAGTTTTGGGGTGTTGTTGCCTCTGTAGCAACTCCCTTGTGTCCTTTTTATTTTTGTTTTTTGTGCCAAGAATAGCCTCTAATGAGAGGAAAATAAATTTTTTGAGTTGCTGTCCAGAAACAGATTTCTGTCCGTCGCCGTACGAAATTCTAAAAAATCACAGAACGTGATCCGTATCTGAATTTTTTTGACAGTAAGCATCTGGGTTTTGTATAACTTTCATTAGTTTCAAGTTTTCTGATTCGAGGTGTCCTAGTAGCCCTAAAAAAATCATTTTTATGTTCTGCTCTGTTTTTGACAGATTCTGTCCTAGTTTTTGCATTGCTTCTTTTACAAGTAAAGTGGAGTTCTTTTATCCACAGAACATCACTTAAACCTTTGTGGTAGTAGCCAATGTTTAGGAACAAGTTTATGCAATGTGCCAAATGAGATTTGAAGGTGGATTATTTTGTTCATGAACTAACCCTCTAGTCAGTTTGTGAGAAGTTTTGTGTGAAGGAAGTTTTCAAGTGTTGAGAGAACAAGGTGATAAAAAAGATCAAGAAGGGATTAAAGTTCAAGCTTAGGGAGGCTCCCGTGGACCTCCACAAAATATTCAGTAAGACTCAAGCGTCTAAGCCATCCCCAAGGCATCCCCTTCTGCATCGACAATTAATCAGGTCGATCCCATGAAATTATATTTTTATTCCTTTACATAATATGTGCTGTTTTTGGAGCGTCGTTTGTGTTTTGCTTTCAGTTTTGTTTTGTTTTGTTTGCTGGTCATTTTCAATAATGGATCCATACATTCTTGTGTGGGAGAGAAACACGCTCCGCTTTTTCATAAAACACTCATGTTTTCATTTATATGTGTAGAGTGTTTAGCTCTTTATTATTTTAGCTTCTAACTCTTGTTTTTCATGTATCTCTATTCTCTTGTTCAGAGCTATTATTTTCTTATAGTTAGGAAGTACTCTCTTATGTTTCATGCGTATTTTCTTAGAGAGTTTGTTCAAATAAGTTGATTGGTGTTTGGTGAAAGGGAAACTATCATGTAGGAAGTGGTAAAAATATAGAAGTTTACATAATCTTGTAGGTCATTGTCTTGAGTAATTTGATGCTTGTCAATTGTCTTGAGAGATGAATTAGATTAAATGTTTAACTTGTGGATCATTACTTAAGAATGGAGTAGTGGAGAAATGTCGTAAAGCCTTAATTATGACGCTTGTTTTGATTGGTATTTTCTCAAAGTCTAGATATTCTTTTTGTAAAAACATGTTTGGTTGATAAGGAAGACAGTATGAGGTCTAATGGTTATGCTTAATGTATATCTTGTGGTCATTCGTGTATTGGGTTGATGATTTGTGTTTGCTTGATACCTTGCTAAGCCAAAAAACTGTACTGAGAGGGAATGCTTCTCGTGCATCCAAATCCTTGAGCCAAATATCATGCCATTTGTGTCCACCATACCTACCTACATGTGGTATTTCTTAGCCACTCCAAGTAAATTTTTCGTGTGCTACCTTTAAAATTTCAAAATGTTATTACTCCTGTTTTGTGCCACTATTTTTAGCTCATGAGGACGTAGTAGTTGGGATTAGCATCTTCCATACCAAATAATGTTTATATGACTTGAATGCTTCATCTGCTCGTCAAGAATTTGCACATTGCTGGTTAGTCCAATATCAGAAATAAAATAATAAGGCACTCCTCCATGGATATGTGATTGATGGAAGGCACCCGAGGATTCGGTTAGCCATGGCTTGTGTAAGCAAAGGTGGGGAGGAGTGTCAAAAAATATATATATAGAAAGTATGATATCTCAGAACCGCTCTTAAAACTTAGTTGGTGCGGAAGTTGTTAGGATCGCTATTGCTAGTCGTTGACAAGGACAAACACCACTCTAAAAAAGAAATATTTTTATGTCTCTATATGCTTTCAAAAACCAAAAAGCTCTAGCACACGATTAATCTCTGCTTCCCTCTGCGAAGGGCCTTTCTTTTACTTTTATGTTGATTCAGTTTTCCTTTCCAATCTTTATCTCTCAAGCAAACGCATAGTATCAATTTTGGTGCAAGTTTACTACATTTTATCTTTATGTTTAACTGTGAAAACTTTTGTATTGACATTATCCAGTGATAAGTATGTTACAAGTTGAAGATTTTGCTAAAAACTTAAATCTTCTTCTGTGTTGGTTGAACACCTTTTTCAGAAGTATATTACTTTGTGAGCTATCAAGCATGACGAGTTTTATAATTTTCAAGTCTCCAAAGTACTATTTACGAAAAGTTCTTGCTTAGATGTTATACATGGTTAATCATTGTTTACTTCATTTCAAACAATAGACCATTGTCTTGGATCACTTTCATTCAGTTCATGTGCTTTACATTATTATTTGATCAAGATTGTGTTAAAAGCATGTCACTACAAAAATTATCTTGTTATCATTTACCTACTCGAGGACGAGCAGGAATTAAGCTTGGGGATGCTGATACGTCTCAAACGTATCGATAATTTTTTATTGCTCCATGCTTATTATATAACATTGCCACATGTTTTTATAATATTTTTATATCATTTTGGCATGTTTTATGAAACTAACCTATTAACAAGAGGCCTAGTGTCAGTTCCTGTTTTCTGCTGTCTTTTTGTTTCAGAAAAGCTAGTCGGGGAAGTTTCTCCGAATCGCATGAAAATTTACGAGGATTATTTTTATGAAAAAACGAAGACGGAGCCAGGAGGGGAGCTGCAGAGGGGCCCCACAGCCCCCAACGCTAACCAGGCGCGGTCAAAGGGTTGACCGCGCCTGGGGTCCACCTGGCGCCCTCGGGCGTCTCCCGAGTTACCCTTTCGCTTATAAATTCTATTCCTCCCAAAAACCCTCGATACCCGATCATATTTTCCGGAAAAGTTCCGAGCCCGCCGCTGTCGCCAATCCTAGATCGGGAGGGTGATACGTCCAAAACGTATCTATAATTTTTGATTGTTTCATGCTACTATTATGCTTTTGACACTTGTTTTTATATTAAGTTTATGATTTATTTGGACTAACCTATTATTAGTTGCAAAAGTGCACAATGCTCTTGTTTTACTCTTTAATGTGTAGGAATTATCAAAAATACAAGAGGAAACCTTATTGGAGTCAAATTGGGACTTTCCTAAAATCTGTCTGGAAACGTTTTTCGACGATGGTCACGTTAAGGATAGAAGACGGCGTAAAACGGAAATCTTGCCGAAGACAAAGTTGCATAGAATTTTCCGCCGATGGATCTAGACATAAAATTCGCCCAATTCCGAGTCCGGACGGCCGAGATACGCCCGATTTACTGAAACCCTATATGGGATAACGGGATTCCGTGAGGATATATAAAGGGAGAAAACCAAGCTCGTGGCCAACAGCTCATATCCACGAATTGCAGCCACCAAAGCCACGTTTTTGCCTCCCCCATGGATCCCATCTCCATGGGGGAGGGCTCCCAAAAAGCCATGAAGGAAGGGAGCTAAGGGGCGGTGCTTCCCCTTGATGCCGGCGGCGCGGGAGGAGCCCCTCGCGCCACCGCCGACACCGGCACCGCCCTGCGCTTCTCGCTGCCCCCTTCGCCGTCTTCACCGCCATCTTCATCGCCAATTCCTCCTTGTATACAGTGGTTCATCCTCCCACACACCTCTGTACCGCTCTATGTAAACATGGTGTTTGATACTATAAAGTATTATCCTATGATCTATGTCATGTTTGTGTAGTTTGTTTGTTCTTAGATTGCCTTGTTGAATGTCTTTGGTTCATTAGAGTTGTATGTTGATATGGTACGGTCCTTTGGTGTCCATTATAATTATGCGCGCATGTATCAAACATCATAGGGTTTGTAGTATTTGTAAAGGAAGGAGGTAGTTCTGCCGGAGTGACAGAAACCTAAGGACTCGAACCGGAATGTTGCACGTATGGGAGTAAGAGGATCATTAACTTAAGTCTATGGTTGGGGAAACCTTAATGAATTGTTAGTATTTGCGGATGCTTGCTAATAATCCAATCATATAGTATGTGTAATCACAAGTAGTTGAGTGCATATATATTTAGCCTCCCCCACATGGAAAACTGCATCGAAGACAATGAACCAAGTATCTTCACTAGTTAATCTTGTGCAAATCCATCGCACTTTCCACCACTTTTCCACACTCATGGTTCTGTTAGTTTAGTGTTCTTTATTGTATTTTATTGCTGCAACAACTAACTTTGCTTTCTTATTATTTATTATCCTGCAAAGCTATCCTGTTTACCCGTATTATTACTCTAGTTTTATTTCCTAGTTAGAGCAAATGTTTAGTGTGCGTAGAGTTGTATCAGTGGTTGATATAATTTGAGAGAATACTTATCCTACCTTTACCTCCTCGTTGGGTTCGACACTCTTACTTATCGAAAAGGCTACACATGATCCCCTATACTTGTGGGTTATCAAGACCTTTTCTGTCGCCGTTGCCGGGGAGCAATAGCGTGGGGTGAATATTCTTGTGTGCACTTGTTTGCTTTATCTCTAAGTAGTTTTTAATTTCAATTTTAAGTTGTTTTCTATCTTAGTATGGATAGATAATGCAAATTATAAAAAAATTAGTTGTACTTGTTATCTAAAAACATTTTCAAAAGAAAAGTGATTGGAAAGATGAGTAATGGTTAAGTGGGGGTCGACCTTGAACACTTGTGTTCATGCCTATGAAACCAAAACAAATCTTTCCATGGAAGCTTTTCAGCTAAAAACATGTATATATTGTGCATATTCCTCTATACCATAAAAATAAAGTGTTAATTGTAGTCTCTAGTTTTAAGAAAGTGAAAGTTTTGCTTTGCTGTCCAGAAAACAGATTTTCTTTGCTCTACCGTATAAAATGTTTAAAATCATCAGAACGTGATCTTGATCAGAAATTTCTTGAGCGCAAAGCCCTGCTTATTATCTTTCTTTCATTAGTTTTGACTTTTCTGATTTGAGTTACGTAGCTGTTTCGAAAAATTAGATCTTCATCGACTGTTCAGTTTAAACAGATTTCTGTGCTTCGCTGTAAAAAATCGTGATAAATCTCAGAATAGTATTTTGACCTCAAATTTTTTGAGCATAAACCTGAGATTATTATATGTCTTTCATTAGTTTTGAGTTTTTCGATTTGAGCTACGTAACTATCTCGTTGAGTACCATCTTTACATATTGTTCAGTTTTGACAAATTTCTTTGTTTATTCAATATTGTACTTGGTGCTCTTAGTTTCCTTAGTTTTTCGACGGAGAACGGAAATGATAAGAACCTCGGTATATAAAGTGGCTAATGTTTAATAAATATCATGAAATATGCTTGAACATGAGTGGATTTTATTTAATGAGTACTAACACTACTAATGAGTTTTGTGAAGTTTTATGTGGATGTAGCTTATAAGATCTAATCAATATGATAATATGAAATGAACAAGAAGACGCAAGAGCTCAAGCTTGGGGATGTCCAGGTGCACCCCAAGAATATTATTCAACTAGATTCAATCATCTAAGCTTGGGGATGCCCGAGGCATCCCCCTATTCATCAACGAATATGAGGTTGTCTCGTTCATAATCTATATTACCCGTCCACATGATATGTATTGTATTACCTTGTATTATAATTTGTTTTTATTAGTTTTGGTTTTCTCTTATTCGGTTTTATTTGGTTCTTTATTTCGTTTTTATTGCTTCTTCTTTTGCTTTCACTTATAAACTCAAAACAACAAAAATATTTTCTTTTCTTTTGCTTCTTTATTTGGTTTTTTATTTGAATTCTATTTACTTTTTAATTTTGGTTTTATTTGAAGTTTTACTTGCTGCTACTAGCAGGTTTAGATCTTGTTTAGCCTCTGGTCTCTTAGTTTCTCAAGAATAAAGTACCAAGTTTTACCCATTTGGCTTAGTTGATACATATGTAAAAAGTGATTTTCTGTTTTCAGCATCTACTGCTCATTGCGCGATTTTTCATATTTTACTGGAAACTCTAAAAATAACGTAAAATTTACTAATTACGTATCACCTAATCCTCTGCATGCACACAAATTGGCAAAAATTTCTGACATGTTTAAGTGAACCTAAAAATTACGTTTTCCAGCTACTGTTTTTCTGGACAGATTCTGACTTTTGTTGCAAGAGTGGCCTCTTTCATTTTCATTTGATTCTTTTTGGGTCTTACCTTTTATTTAGAAGTTGGCCACTTAAGCAACCTTTCTGTAACTTGAAAACAAAATTTTATTTGGTTCAATGGCAGCACATTGGAAATATTATCTATTGCACTAATGTCTAACCGCAGAAAATAATGGGAACGTTTTTGTGTTGAATTTTTTCACAGAGAACGAAGGAACGCCAAACTAAGAAATATTGAATAATGGTCAAAGACATAAGCTTGTGGATGTCTCTGAATCCCTCTTCATCAACAACTCCTCGGTTTGCAAAACTTTAAACTTTGTTTTTCGAGCAACATAGAAACTTGCATAAACTTGGAGCGCATGTATCTTATTATTTATTTATCTTAGCATCAAACACCGGTTACATTAATAAGTTGACCGTCACATCTTTTATTTATCCCCTGTTTGGAGAGGTGGTTCGAAGTTTAGTTGTTTAATGGATTATTTGTTGAAACTTAAAAATGATGTGTGAATGATATTGTTTAGTAGTTTATGTTTTCTTATGGTTAGTCTCAACTAGCTAATAGTGTATATTATGTTATTTTGATGTTAACACGCATTGTCCTGTTCATAAGATGGTATGGTATTGTAGTATCCTCCTCTGGAGGATTTATTTGGATCGACTTGGCGCATGCTTACACATGTGTATGACTACAAAGAAAAGTCTATCAAGCCTCTGAACTTTTGGGACTCAAAGTGGTAATATCATTTCTTATGCCTGGTTAATATTATTTTGTGGCAAACATGATTATGACAGTTATTGCTCTCTTAGTTGTCGCTTCCCAGTCTATTGCTAGCCTCCATTTGTACTGAGCAGGAATGCTACTCGTGCATCCAAAATCGTTGAACCCAGTTTTTTATGAGAGTCCACTATAAATTCCTATGCATGGTATTTGTAAGCCATTCCAAGTAAATTTTCATGTGCTACCTTTAAAACCTTCAAAATTCTTCTTATTTTGTGCCATTGTTTTTAGCTCATGAGGAAGTAGTAGTTGGGTTTGTTATATTCCATGCTAAATAAAGTTTTCCCGACTTGCATGTTTCATCTGCTCGTCACTAATTTTACAAAGAGCTGGTTAGACCATTGTAATAAATAAAGTAATAAATTAATTAAATAGACACTCCTCCATGGCATGAGATTGTTGGCAGGCACCCGAGGATTCGGTTAGCCATGGTTTGCGTAAGCAAAGGTGGGGAGGAGTGTCAAGCTATATATAAAGTGCATATTATAATGTGCAATATATAAATATCTCGGAACCGCTCTCAAAACTTGTTTAGCATGGAAGATATCAAGAACTCTATTACCATTCGTTGACAGGAACAACCACCTCTCAAAATAATTTTGCTTCTGTTTAAAAATAAAAAGCTCTAGCACATGTTAATCTCTGCTTCCCTCTGCGAAGGGCCCATCTTTTATTTTTATGTTGAGTCATCATCCTTTGTTTGAGCACTTCTTTGAGAGCATAGTTGTCATTCTTAGTGTAATGTGTTTGTCCCAGAATATTATTAATTGTGGCATGACTATGATGTTTCTATCTTTGATATCTTTATTTCTAGTCTCCATTTAAGCTTCAGAGGTGCTCTAGCATTTATGTTTTGCTCCCAATAAAAGGCAAGCGAGATACCACTCTACCATGCTTTATTATGATCATTACAATCTTGTTGATGTTTATAAATTTCCTACTATGAACTCTTAGTTCGTTGATATCTTTTCGTTAGGTAACATGATTGCTAAGTTTTATTATCCATACATCATTTGTCATGCAATTGCTAAAGATCTGATTATAGCATTCAACATCAAAAATTATTTTGTTATCGTTTTACGTACTCGAGGACGAGTAGGAACTAAGCTTGGGGATATTGATACGTCCAAAACTGGTTTGTTCGTGATTGTGTGCAGGCCCGCGTTAACCTCCTAGCGCCAGGGGAGGGAGACGCCTCGAGGGGCCTTCTCCAAGTCCTACTGTTTCGATAATCTTGGTTTTGTATCAAGGGAAAATTACCGCTACGCTGCATCATACCTTCCTCTTGGGATTTCCCAACGGGCTGATTGAAGCCGCAACAAGCAACGGAGAGGAGGGAGGAGCTGCGGGCGGCTCGGGAGTTCTCAAGAAGGGTCGGGAAAGGAGAGAGAAACATAAGGGAAAAACATTTAGTGGACTTGTTTGGTTACATGCATGGAGGTCAACCAACAATGAAAAATCAGATGTTTGGATGACTACACGAGAGGTCGGGCCATGTATGCACGTATGTAAACTCTCACTCTCACCCTGGCCCTGGGAACATTCAATTCAGACTTTTTTGGATGTAGGCTCGCTCGAGGGCAAGTTGTTCGAGGGAGCACACGTTCTTGGATCCATCAATGGCGCTTAAGTTTATGATAAGATTGATGACCCACAAGTACAGGGGATCGCAACAGTCTTCGAGGGAAATAAAACCCAGATTTATTGATTCGACACAAGGGGAGAAAAAGAATATTTATAAGCCTTAACAGATGAATTGTCAGTTCAGCTGCACCTGGAAATAGACTTGCTCGACACAGTTTATCAGTAGCAACAGTTTTATAGCAGTAGCAGTAGTGAAATAATAGCAGCAGTAAAATAAAAGCAGCAGTAATAATTGTAGTAGAACAGGATTAAAATACTGTAGGCATAGGGATGGATGAACGGGCGTTGCATGGATAAGATAATTCATATAATAGTCAAGCGTAGGGCATTTGCAGATAGATAATAATAAAGTATCCAGGTAATAATCAATCATAGGCATGTGTTCCGTATTTAGTCGTACGTGCTCGCAATGAGAAACTTGCACAACATCTTCTGTCCTACCAGCCCGTTTGCAGCGGGGCCTCAAGGGAAACTACTGGTAATTAAGGTGCTCCTTTTAATAAAGCACCGGAGCAAAGCATTAACACTCCGTGAACACATGTGATCCTCACATTACAGCCATCCCCTCCGGTTATCCCAATTGTTGTCACTTTGGGGCCTCGGGTTCCGGACAATTATATGTGTAAACAACTTGCAGATATGATCTAAAACAATAATTATCCTCATGATTCAATAACATGTTCAGATCTGAAATCATGGCACTCGGGCCCTAAGTGTCAAGCATTAAGCATAACAAGTTGCAACAATGACATAAAGTACTAACAACGGATACTAGGCACCATGCCCTAACAATCTGATATCTATTACATGAATGATCTCATCCAATCCCTACCATCCCCTTCAGCCTACAGCGGGGATTACTCACACATGGATGGGGGAATCATGGATGGTTGATGGAGAGGCGTCGGTGATGATGATGGCGATGATCTCCTCCAATTCCCCGTCCCGGCAGGGTGCCAGAACGGAGTTTCTTCCCCGAAATAGGGTTTTCGGTGGCGGCGGAGCTCTGGAGTGTTTCTGGAAAAAGCGTCGATCCTCCTCGGGTTTTTAGGTCAAGGGGATTAAGTAGTCGAAAGGGGGACGCGAGGTGGTGACCGAGGCGGCCACACCACCCCCCGGCGCGGCCCACCTCTGGCCGCGCGGGCCCATGGTGTGGGGCCCTGTGGCCCGCCTCCGTCTCGTCTTCTGGCTCCGTGTGTCTTCTGGAAAAATAGGAACTCAGGATATTTTTCGGGAATTTTCCCGAAACTTGACTTTCTGCACAAAAACAAGACACCAGGGCAATTCTGCTGAAAACAGCGTTAGTCCGTGTTAGTTGCATTCAAAACACACAAATTAGAGGTAAAACAACAGCAAAAGTGTTCGGGAAAGTAGATACGTTTTGGACGTATCAACTCCCCCCAAGCTTAGCTTATTGCTTGTCCTCAAGCAATTCAGTTAACAACTGAGTGCGATAAAAGAAACTTTTACGAACACATTTGCTTCATATGATGTAAATATTCTCACTATATGATCAAGTACTTAGGCAATTCATAATAAGGAATGTAGATAATGCCACCTAGTAGCTATGTGAACTATGAAAAGATACCAACACACTAAGAATAAATAACATGAAATAAATCTATCTGCAGGATTGCAATGTTCATAATAAGATATGATAAAGTGGTATCTCGCTTGCCTTTATTTGTAGAGCAAAACATAAATGCCAAGGCACCTCTGAAGTTCAAGTGAAGACTAGAAGTAAAAATATCAAAGATAAGAGCATCAAAGTTATACCACAGTTAACCGTATTCTGGGACAAGCACATTACACTAAGAATGACAGTTATGCTCTCGAGAAGGTGCTCAAAGAAAGGATGGTGACTCAACATAAAAATAAAAGATTGGCCCTTCGCAGAGGGAAGCAGGGATTAACATGTGCTAGAGCTTTTTATTTATAAAACAGAGGTAAAAATTGTTTTGGGAGGTGGTTGTTCCTGTCAACGAATCAGAAAATGGAAAGTACAATATGACCCCTGCCAACCAGACTTTTAAGAGCGGCTCCCATGAAGGACGTTATTTCTACCAGCAAGGCAGATCATCCCTCTTTTCTCTTTTGTTTACACATGCAGATATTTCACTGGTATCATTGCTTGTCTGATAAATCAGGGCAAAAATGTGAAGAGAATTAAGCGGTTAAAGTTGTAATTAATTGGGACTGGGCACCCCATTTGCCAGCTCTTTTTGCAAAATTAATGGATAAGCGGATGTATATGCCGCTAGTCCGGTGGTAAAGTCTGTTTGACAGTGACATAAAGACATCCACCCCGTCCTCATGAGCTAAAAACAGTGTCACAAAATGAGAAGTGTTTTGAAGGTTTTAAAGGTAGCACATGAAAATTTACTTGGAATGGTTCGAAATACCATGCATAGGAATTTTTGGTGGACTCTTTGGGTAACTTGGTTTTTAAGGATTTGGAAGCACGAGCAGCATTCCCGCTCAGTACAAGTGAAGGCTAGCAATAGACTGGGAAGCGACAATCAAGAGAGCATAACCGTCATAATCATGCTTGCGACAGAATAAAATTAACGGAGGCATAAAAGTGATACTAGAACTCTGAGGCAAAATAAATCATCAAGGCTTAATTGACTTTTTGTTTTTCAGTCATGAGCATGCGTGAGCATGTGCCAAGTCAATTCAAGTGAATCATTCAGAGGAGGATACCACCATGTCATACCCTTTTATGAATAGAACAATGCAAGCAAATATCTATATGACATGTTATATACTATTAGTGAATTGGAACTGATCATATGAAAACATGAACTACTAAGCATCCATTAAATAACATTGCCCTCATACGAATCAGCTAAGCATGTCCACATGAGCGAGTATATGTACAAAAATGAAAACAAATAGAGTTCATACCAGCCTCTCACCACAACTCGAGTTGTCATAAATCGTCATTATTGCTTTTCACTTGTGTGGCTTGAATGATATGAAATGATAACCAAGCTCCAATGGAGTCACGGAAGACTGTTGAACTCTGCAACAACTATACAAAACCGAAGAAGAACAACAAATATTTTTGGGTTTTCGATTTGAAACGAACAAAGAAAGGAACAAACAAATAAAGCAAAATCTTTTTGGATTTTTGAATACTAAACCGAAGCTAAAAGATAAAGCAAACCAGTACTAAAAGTACACAAGAGGTAAACAAAGAGAAATAACAGAAATATTTTTGGTCTTTTTGGGTTTTGGAAAATAAAATCAAAACAAGAAACAACAACGAAAAAGAAAGAAACTGAAACATGGATATACAAAGTACCGACCGAATATGATATAAAGTGAGTGAGATGTCGGTGTACCTCCCCCCAAGCTTAGGCTTTTGGCCTAAGTGGAGATCAATCATCGGCGTGGGTGTACGCTCCACCCCGGTGAATCATCCCTAGCATGATCGTAATCAGGCTCCCGTGAAGAAGAAGGGGCAGAAGTCCCATAATCAAAGTGCTGGTACGGGAAGCCCGCGATGTCGGAAGGCTGAGTGAAACCCCATCGGGCTCCTCTCCATCATCCTCTGGGCGAGGGCCGTGCTCCTCTAAGTATGCCTCAAGATCATCCTCAGATAGTGACCACCTTTCCCTGGCATCAAGGTTAAACAAAAGAGGTGCAGGCAAACAAACTAATCGTTCGGACTTAATTAATCTCCACCTGCGTTTCTGGAAAAAGGTTATTTCGTAGACTAAGTTATTCAAGGTAGCCCAGTTAGAAACAAATTTATGACTTATCATGGAATTAATATCAAGCCTTTCTATAGGAAACTGAATGTCTAAATGATGCGGCCCTACACCATGCATAGCTAATAAACGAGAAGCAATAAGACCTCCACAGATTCCCCCTTTCTCGCGGTTAGCTGAAAGACGGAAAGCTATCAAAGCACCTAGATTATAAGTCCTATCACACCTCAAAGCAGCTGAAATGAAAGCCAAATCATAAACAGATAATTTGCTTGCAGTTTTCCTAGCTAGAACACACTTGCCAATGTAATAGGCAAAATATCGAATAGATGGGAGTTGAATGCTTCGAATTTTACCACTCTCCTCTTCTAAACTTCTCCCTTGGCAGATTTCCTTATACAGGTCCATTAGAGGCTTAGGTTGCCCTCTAATCTTCTCGCGCGATCCCCAATGCGGTACCTTAATAGCTGTGCAAAAATCATCAAAGGGCAAATCCACAGCTATATTGTAGATGTTATAGTGAACCATGGGGTTAGGTGAAGACCAACTGAATCTAAAGTTTTGCACTACCGACATAGTCAGTTTTGCATATTGATATGGTTCATCACAACAAAATCTTCCAACCCTGCATTAGAGATTAGAGTGTTGAAATCTTGCAAGATTCCTGCAGCAGTCATGAAGTTAGAGCATGGATAGATTGAGGGGAACACGGCATCTTCGCGGTTGACCCCCATGACTTCATGCACCTCCAATTCATTGTAATCAAGTTGATGTTCATTCATCCTTCTTTTCTGAAATTTTAACAAAACCTCATAAAACATGATTTTGGAGCAACTAAATCAAAGAAACTACTATAGAACTTGCAAGAGGGCTACACATGCATCAAAACTAATTAATCTAAGCATAGAACAAGCATGCAAACTCACTTAACATGTCACCTACAGTACCAAAATGCTCAAGAAATACACAACTAAACAAAATTCTACTTGGATAAACGGAGGAGTCACATACCGGAGAGCAAATGGTCCAAATCTCAGCAACAAAGATGGGCTGAGCAAGGAGATCGAAAAACTCGAGCAAGAGCAGCAAGAACACGGGTTTGAACAATGGTGGAGTGTTTGGTCGGGAGAGAGAAAGAAATGAGAGGAAGATGGTGAGTGGAGGGCCAGGTGGGACCCACACCACACGGCGCGGCCCACACCGCCGCGCGGTGGTGTGGGGCATGGTGGGTCCCCCTGGTCAGCCCCAGGCACTCCATTCCTCTTTAAAAACTAGATTTGTATAATTTTCAGAAATTTTTGAAAACTTTCATTTTTCACATTTTCTGGTTATTTAAATAATAAACTTTAAGGCAGAAATAAAATTTTATAAAGACCAATTTCAACTAAAACTTTGCAAGTTCAGTAACACAACAGTAGGTAAAACAAGGTTGAGAAATAAAATGTTGTTTAGTGCTTCTATGCATTTAAAACATATTTGTTAACAAGGTTGATCAAGTCTTGTCACCAAATAAATTTTATATGACATAAAAGAATTAAACCACATGAGACAATCATGTTACCTTGAATTGTATAGCAATAGATCCAATCATAATACTTTGAAATCCTTCTTGAGGTTCATAAATAGGGCAATCAATACTTCCCACTTTGATAGTTCTAAGATTGGCTATTGTATTTACTCCATATATCTTGTCCACTTTTTGGGAAAATAAACAGTATGCTCTTTGTCATTAACATTGAAGGTTACTTTTCCTTTGTTGCAATCAATAACAGCCCCTGCAGTGTTAAGAAAAGGTCTCCCAAGAATAATAGACATATTATCATCTTCAGGCATTTCCAACACAACAAAGTCAGTTAATATTAAACAATTATTAGCCACTTGAACAGGAACATCCTCACATATGCCAACAGGAACACAGTAGATTTATCAGCCATTTGCAAAGATATATCAGTTGGTATCAATTTTTCTAAATAGAGCTCTTATAAAGAGAGAAAGGCATAACACTAACTCCTGCTCCTAAATCACATAGAGCAGTTCTAACATAATTATTCTTAATAGAGCATGGGATAGTTGGTATACCTGGATCTCCAAGTTTCTTTGGAACCTTACCATTGAAAGAGTAATTAGCAAGCATAGTAGAAATTTCCTCATTAGGAATTTTCCTTTTGTTAGAGACAATATCTTTCATATATTTTGAATAAGGAGGCAATTTAATAGCATCAGTCAAAGGAATTTGCAAAAACAAGGGTTTCATCCATCACAAAATTTATTATAGTGTTCCTCTTCCTTTGATTTATGTTTCTTATTAGGAAAAGGCATTTGCTTTTGCACCCAAGGTTCTCTCTCATTACCATGCTTTTTAGCAATGAAATCTTCTTTAGTATACTTTTTATTCTTAGTATGCTTTTCAGGTTCATCTTCACTCTCCTCTTTATCAGAAGCATCATTTTTATCCTTATCATTGTTATGTTCATTACCACTTTCAGTTTCAGCATCAGAGATAGATATACTATTTGGATCATTAACATGCTCATTTTCTTTAATTGATTCAGGAGATTCTTCAACATGTTTATGTTTCTTCTTCTTCTTTTTCTTAGAAGGGTACTAGTTTCATTAGCTAGTTGAGAATCTTGCTCAATTCTTTTAGGATGTCCTTCAGGATACAAGGGATCCTGAGTAGAAGCACCTCCTCTAGTTCCTACTCCATAAGCATGTTTTTCATTTTCTCTAGAAGCATTAACTAGCAGATCTTTTTGTACCTTAGTGAGTTGATCTATTTGAGTTTGAACCATATGGAAATGTTTAATAAGCATTTTAACATCATTAGAAGTTCTTTCCACAATATCATGCAATTTACTCATAGCTCTAGAATTTTCCATCAGATGATTCTGCACTCTCATATTAAAGTTATCCTGCTTAACAATATAATTATCAAATTCATCTAAGCATTGATCAGGAGTTTTAGAATAAGGAATATCTCTATCATCAAAATGTTGGAGAGAGTGTACCTCAACTACTGATGGGTGAGGAATTGGCTTACATAATTCTTCTATTGGTGGTAGATTCTTCACATCTTCAGATTTAATACCCTTCTCTTTAAGAGATTTCTTGGCTTCTCTCATTTCTTCATCACTTAGTTCAAGAATTCCTCTCTTCTTTGGTGTGGGTATCGGGGTCGGCTCAGGTATAGTCCAATCATCATGATTTTGGCTTATTTTATCCATTAATTCCTCAGCTTCATATGGAGTTCTTTTCCTGAAAACACAACCAGCACAACTATCTAGGTATGTCCTAGATTCAACAGTTAGTCCATTATAGAATATATCAAGAAGTTCATTTTTAGCTAATTGATGTCCAGGCCGAGCTCTGAGTAAAGAACAAAACCTTGCCCAAGATTTAGGCAATTTCTCGGCTTCCAATTGTTTGAAATTAAACAGTAGGGATTTTTCCCTACTGTTTTGCGCTTCAAAAAAAATTGTTTGAAATTAAAGATTCTCTGTAAAGCAGCATGTTGAGCCTAGCAGGAAAATATTTCTGGAAGAAAGCATTAACCAAGTCCATAGGACTTTTAATGGATCCAGGAGATAAACTATTAAACCAAGTTTTAGCTTCATCTTTTAATGAGAAAGGAAATATTTTAGTAACGAAGTAACTGTGTTTCTTAATGTCATCAGAAAACACACTACTTAAAGTAGAAAGAGTGTTCATATGTTCTACAGCACTTTCATTTTCAGTTCCTCGAAAAGGTTCTTTCTCAACAATAGATATATGTGACAAGTCCATAGAGAAATCATAATCTTTATCTTTTATATCAATGGGAGATGTAGCAAACTTAGCATCAGGAGACAGTTTGTAATTAATAGCACGTCTCGCAAGAAGATTTTTAATAGCACTAGCATCTTTAGAAGCATTGCATTCTTCAATAAATTCATCATCAAGTTCAACATAAGTTTCCTCGAAATCATCACTAGTATGATCTCTTAATTCAGGTGAACTAACAGGTGTAATGGGACTTTCATTAGGTGTTTCAGCATTTTCAGTTTGTTTTGACTAAGCAATTGTAGCATCTAGAAAAGGACCTAATGAACCACTCTCATCAAGCACAGTAGAAGCATCATCAAAACTTTCAGAAGTATTTTCAGATTCAGCAGAAGTAGCTGTACGTGAAGCATGTGTATGTGGTGGTGTGACAAGTTGACTTATAACAGACGGCAAATCAAGAGCAGCAGAAGTCTTCAGAGTTGTACCTCTCCTTGTAGTGGATGGTAATATACGAACCCTCTCATCACGAGGTTTATCCATGATGAATGAATTGCAGCGAACAGTATGACTCCCTGGTGAGCTTATAAATAGAGCTATGCTCCCCGGCAACGGCGCCAGAAAATAGTCTTGATGACCCACAAGTATAGGGGATCGCAACAGTCTTCGAGGGAAGTAAAACCCAAATTTATTGATTCGACACAAGGGGAGCCAAAGAATATTTATAAGCCTTAACAGATGAATTGTCAGTTCAGCTGCACCTGGAAATAGACTTGCTTGACACAGTTTATCAGTAGCAACAGTTTTATAGCAGTAGCAGTAGTGAATAATAGCAGCACTAAAATAAAAGCAACAGTAATAATTGTAGTAGACAGCAGGATTAAAATATTGTAGGCATAGAGATGGATGAACGGGCGTTGCATGGATAAGATAATTCATATAATAGTCAAGCGTAGGGCAATTGTAGGTAGATAATAATAAAGTATCCAGGTAATAATCAATCATAGGCATGTGTTCCGTATTTAGTCGTACGTGCTCGCAATGAGAAACTTGCACAACATCTTCTGTCCTACCAGCCGTTTGCAGCGGGGCCTCAAGGGAAACTACTGGTAATTAAGGTGCTCCTTTTAATAAAGCACCGGAGCAAAGCATTAACACTCCGTGAACACATGTGATCCTCACATCACAGCCATCCCCTCGGTTATCCCAATTGTTGTCACTTTGGGGCCTCGGGTTCCAGACAATTATATTTGTAAACAACTTGCAGATATGATCTAAAGCAATAATTATCCTCATGATTCAATAACATGTTCAGATCTGAAATCATGGCACTCGGGACCTAAGTGTCAAGCATTAAGCATAACAAGTTGCAACAATGACATAAAGTACTAACAACGGATACTAGGCACCATGCCCTAACAATCTGATATCTATTACATGAATTATCTCATCCAATCCTACCATCCCCTTCAGCCTACAGGGGGGATTACTCACACATGGATGGGGGAATTGATGATGTGAAACACACGTTCGTTGGGAGACCCCAAGAGGAAGGTATGATGTAGTCAGCAGCAAGTTTTCCCTCAGAAAGAAACCAAGGTTATCGAACCAGTAGGAGCAGCAACTCTTCAGAAGGTTGTCAACGGCGCCAGAAAAATAGTGTTGAGGGAGTCTGGACTGTTGACGTGGAATCTGCACACAACACAATCAAACTACTTTGCCCCAACGAAACAGTGAGGTTGTCAATCTCACTGGCTTGCTGAAAACAAAGGATTAAACGTATGGTGTGGAAAATGAGTATTAAATTGCAGAGAATGAAAAAGGAACAGTTTGCAGTTTGTGGTTGTTTAATCAGTGTAAAAGAATGGACCGGGGTCCACAGTTCACTAGTGGTGTCTCTCCATAAAAGATAACTAACATGTTGGGTGAACAAATTACAGCTGGGCAATTGACGAATAGTGAGCGCATGACAATGCATATACATGACATGTTGACTACTATGATATTTAATTGGGCATTACGACATAATACATAGATCGTTATCCAACAGCATCTATGACTAATAATCCACCGCCGGGTTGTCATCCGAGTCCCCGTTGGTATTAAGTTGCAAGCAACGGATAATTGCATTAAGTAAAGTGCGTAATGTAAACAAACACATATGCCCGTGGACATAGCATCGTTAGGTTATCCCTAGTGGCAACAGCACATCCACAACCTTAGAACTTTCTGTCACTGTCCCAGGTTAAACGGAGACATGAACCCACTATCTAGCATAAATACTCTCTCTTGGAGTTACAAGCATCTACTTGGCCAAAGCATCTACGAGTAACGGAAAGCATGCAAGATCTTAAATAACATATAAGATAGATTGATAATCAACTTGACATAATATTCAATATTCATCGGATCCCAGCAAACACAACATGTAGCATTACAATAATATGATCTTGATCATGTAGGGCAGCTCACAAGATCTAAACATGATGGCACAAAGTGGAGAGACAACCATCTAGCTACTGCTATGGACCCGTAGTCCAAGGATGAACTACTCACGCATCACTCCGGAGGCAGGCATGGCGATGTAGAAGCCTCCGGTGACGATTCCCCTCTCCGGCAGGGTGCCGGGAAGAGGTTCTGAACCCTCCCGAGCTAGGGTTGACGACGGCGGCGTCTCTGGAACTTTTCGTGGATATTTGCTCAGGTACTTAGGGTTTTCGCGTCGGGGGGAATAAGTAGGCGAAAGGGCGGCGGCTGGAGACCCCCGAGGGGCCCACACCACCCAGGGCGCGGCAGAGGGGGGCCCGCGCCCTGGCGTGTGGGGCCCCGTGGCTCCTCTCCGTGCTCTTCGTCCGTCAGTGTGTTCTGGAAAAATAGGGACCCCGTGTAGTTTCGTCCAATTCCGAGAATATTTCCAGACTAGCTTTTCTGGAATACAAAAACAGCAGAAAACAGGAACTGGCACTTCGGCATCTTGTTAATAGGTTAGTCCCAAAAAATGTATAAAAGTGATATAAAGTAGATGCAAAACATGTAGCAATTGGTATAAAACAAGCATGGAACATCAAAAATTATAGATACGTTTGAGACGTATCAGCATCCCCAAGCTTAGTTCCTACTCGTCCTCGAGTAGGTAAACGATAAAAACAAATAATTTTTGAGGTGACATGCTACTATCATAATCTTGATCATATAATATTGCAAGGCACATGTAAATGAATGAAGTGATCCAAGTCAATGGTCTATAATTTGCTACAAATAGATAATGAGTAAACAATGAATCACACAAGCTAAACGTTTTCATGAATAGTACTTTCGAGACAAGCATCAAACAGTTTTGCATAAGTGTTAACTCATAAAGCAATAGTTTCTAATAAAAGGTATTTAATCAACACAAAGGAAGAATTTAGTTTCAGCATTTGCTTCAACTTTCAACATATTTATCTCATGGATATTGTCAACACAAAGTAGTATAACAAGTCCAATACATTGCATATAACGCATGTTGTAACAAAGTTGACACTAGTGTTTGCTTGTGGAAGACAGAAAGAATAGGAAAACTGACTCAACATAAAAGTAAAAGAAAGGCCCTTCGCAGAGGGAAGCAGGGATTAAATCATGTGCTAGAGCTTTTAGGTTTTTGAAAGCATATAGAGATTGCATAAAATATTTGATACTCCTCCCAACCTTGCTAACACAAGCCATGGCTAACCGAATCCTCGGGTGCCTTCCATCAATCACATACCATGGAGGAGTATCTATTTTTGAGAGGTGTTTGTTAATTGTCAACGAATGGTAGCGGGTGAGAACAGTATTCTACCTGTCGAACGGACTTTTAAGAGCGGCTCCCATGAAGGACGTTATTTCTACCAGCAAGGCAGATCATCCCTCTTTCTCTTTGGTTTACACACATTCAGGTATTTCACTGTTTGTCATTGCTTACTGATGAATCAGGGCAAAAGTGTGAAGAGAATTAATTGGTTAAAGTTGTAATTAATTGGGACTGGGCACCCCGTTGCCAGCTCTTTTTGCAAGTTATTGGATAAGCGGATGTATATGCCACTAGTCCAGGTGTAAAAGTCCACTCGACAAATAGAATAAAGAATAACCACACTAATTCCTCATGAGCTAGTAAACATTGACACAAAAAGGGAATAATAACATTTTGAATAATTTAAAGGTAGCACATGAAAAATTTACTTGGAGTGGCAAGGAAATACCACATATAGGTAGTTATGGTGGACACAAATGGCATGGATTTTGGCTCAAGGATTTGGATGCACGAGAAGCATTCCCTCTCAGTACAGAGTTTAGGCTAGCAAGGTTATGTAAGCAAACAAGAATATCAACCCGTACACCAAGTTTTATATGACAAACATATTGCAAACGTTATAAGACTTCATACCGTCTTCCTTGTTAACCAAACCCTGTTATTAGAAAATATCTAGACCTTAGAGGTACCACCGATGCAAACCAAATTTTCAACAAGCTTTACGGTAGTTCTTCACTAATAGGCTTAACTCATGTGATGCACAATTTAATCATGATCTACTTGTTAACTCAAAACAATTGACAAGCATCAAGTTATCCATTTTAGTGATCTACAAGATTAAGCAAGTTTTTCCTTATACCAATTACCACATGCAACATTTTCTGAACCAACCAAACACCAATCAATTTATTTCATCAACTCTCCAAACAAATATAAGTGAAGCAAGAGAGTACTTTCTACAAAAGAAAGCTAATAGCTCTGACAAGAGATACATGAAAACAAGAGCTAAAAGCTGAACAGCGCTAGATATGAATACTCAACAAATATAAGTGAAGAATAGGAGTATTCTCATGAAAAAGCGGAGCGTGTCTCTCTCCCAATCAAGAATGCTAGGGTCCAGTCAAGCTTTATTGAAAATAAAATGCAATACTGAAAATAAAAAGCACACAGACGCTCCAAGAAAAGCACATATGATGTGAAAGAATTAAAATATAGTTTCACTAGAGATGACCTGATAATTTTGACGATGAAGAAGGGGATGCCTTGGGCATCCCCAAGCTTAGACGCTTGAGTCTTCTTGAAATATGCTGGGGAGATCCATGGGAGCCTCCCCAAGCTTAAGCTCTTCACTCTTCTTGATCCTATTATATCATCCTTCTCTCTTGACCCTTGAAAACTTCCGTCACACCAAACTCAAAGTAGATCTCATTAGAGGGTTAGTGCATAATCAAAAATTCACATGTTCTGTAAAGACGCAATATGATTTGTTACTTTAAACATTAGCTACAGCCACTGATGTTATGTGAAGCTCTTCCACCCAAAAAAGAATTTCACTCAACACTAGTAAAAGAGAGAATGCAAAAATAAAAAGGCATAATCTGTCTAAAACAGAACAGTCCGCAAAGACGAATTTTTTCGAGGCACTTACGACGCTCAGATCGAGAAACTCTGAACTAATGAAAGTTTCAGACATTCATAAAGATTACGCACAAAAATTTCAGATTTTTTAACAATCTGGTGATTTTAGGAATTTCGTACAGTGAACAGCAAAAATCTGTTTCTGCGCAGCAATCAAAATTAAGCATCATCTTATCATTAGAGGCTACTCTTGGCACAACAATGCGAGAAAATAAAGATACAAAGGAGTTGCTACAGAAGTAAACAAACTCCTTGACTAAACTGAAAATAAAAGATAATGGGTTGCCTCCCAAAAGCGCTTTCTTTAATGCCTTTTAGCTAGGCTAGAAGATTTTAATGATGCTCTCATAAGAATAAGAGTTGAAAAACAAAAGAGAGCATCAAGAGGCAAATATCAAACACATTTAAGTCTAACCCACTTCCTATGCAAAGGAATCTTGTAAAAAATAAATTATTGAAGCATAAAGCAACTAGCATAGAAAGAAAACAAATGCAACTTCAAAACTTTCAACATAAAGAGAGGTGTTTTAGTAACTTGAAAACTTTTACAACCATATTTTCCTCTCTCATAATAACTTTCAGTAGCATCATGAACAAACTCAACAATATAACTATCACATAAAGCATGCTTTTCATGATCTACAAACACATAATTTTTATTAAGCTCAAAAACAGTGGGGTTATTAAACCCACTTTTGACAATAGTAGTATAATTAATATCATTAGGCAATATAGGACCATCATCAAGAGCATTATCATATATAACATTAGGGAGCACATTTTTACTTTCTGCAATTTCCTCTTTTACTTGAGTCAAGGAGGATGTTTACTTCAAATTTATCAAAAAGAGATATTTCAATAGAATCATGACATTCAACAATATAGCATTCTTCCTCCTTAGAGGCATGGAGGGTAATCATATAATGTAAGAGTTAAAGAGTTACTATCATTAGAAGGTAGATCCTCCTTTTGTTCATCACTCTCTTCCTCTTTTTCATCCAATGAGCTTTCAGTTTTAGCAGTTTCTTCTCCCACAGGTTCCTGAAAGGTAGCAAGTTGTTCTGGAGAATAATTTTCTCAAGAAATTCAGTGATATAAGGATTATCATTATAATATTCAAGGCAATAACCAAGTATAGCATAATTCTCAGTTCTACAAGGAGCATCATCATTTTGAATATAACCAGCAATTTCATAGGCACCCTTAAAAACAAAAAATTCTTCAATTCGCTCAAGATTACCAAAGTCATAATTTCCTTTAGCATAAGCAGCCAAAGTTTCATTATCATTATAATCACATTGGAAAGGGAGGTGTTTATGCCTTCTACAACATAAAGATTCATTAAAGCAGTAGGATTCATCATAAGTAGAGCACAAGTTTTTAGCAAAATAATTCAATCTACTTATTTGTTCCCATAAATATTTCCCTTTTTGAGACAAGCGGTATTCCTTATAATAATTTGTTGTTCCTCCGTGAACCCACTTAGCCAATAAGATTTTGTTTCAAAGAGAAACATTGATAGCAAATAAATAACTAGACATAATAACAAACCGAAATAAACTAATGCAAGAAACTAATTTTTTTGTGTTTTTGATAATTGAAAGCAAACAAGATAAAATAAAATAAACTAAGCAAGACAAAAACAAAGTAAAGAGATTGGAAGCGTGAAACTCCCCTTGCAGAAGACTGCTGTCTCCCCGGCAACGGCGCCAGAAAAATAGGCGTCGAAGGGGAGATAGGAGTCTGCTGAACCGAAGTGCTTCCACTCCCCGGCAACGGCGCCAGAAAAATAGCTTGATGACGTGAAACACACGTTCGTTGGGAGACCCCAAGAGGAAGGTATGATGTAGTCAGCAGCAAGTTTTCCCTCAGAAAGAAACCAAGGTTATCGAACCAGTAGGAGCAGCAACTCTTCAGAAGGTTGTCAACGGCGCCAGAAAATAGTGTTGTTATGGGAGTCTGGACTGTTGACGTGGAATCTGCACACAACACAATCAAACTACTTTGCCCCAACGAAACAGTGAGGTTGTCAATCTCACTGGCTTGCTGAAAACAAAGGATTAAACGTATGGTGTGGAAAATGAGTATTAAATTGCAGAGAATGAAAAAGGAACAGTTTGCAGTTTGTGGTTGTTTAATCAGTGTAAAAGAATGGACCGGGGTCCACAGTTCACTAGTGGTGTCTCTCCATAAAAGATAACTAACATGTTGGGTGAACAAATTACAGCTGGGCAATTGACGAATAGTGAGCGCATGACAATGCATATACATGACATGTTGACTACTATGATATTTAATTGGGCATTACGACATAATACATAGATCGTTATCCAACAGCATCTATGACTAATAATCCACCGCCGGGTTGTCATCCGAGTTCCCCATTGGTATTAAGTTGCAAGCAACGGATAATTGCATTAAGTAAAGTGCGTAATGTAAACAAACACATATGTCCGTGGACATAGCATCGTTAGGTTATCCCTAGTGGCAACAGCACATCCACAACCTTAGAACTTTCTGTCACTGTCCCAGGTTAAACGGAGACATGAACCCACTATCTAGCATAAATACTCTCTCTTGGAGTTACAAGCATCTACTTGGCCAAAGCATCTACGAGTAACGGAAAGCATGCAAGATCTTAAATAACATATAAGATAGATTGATAATCAACTTGACATAATGTTCAATATTCATCGGATCCCAGCAAACACAACATGTAGCATTACAATAATATGATCTTGATCATGTAGGGCAGCTCACAAGATCTAAACATGATGGCACAAAGTGGAGAGACAACCATCTAGCTACTGCTATGGACCCGTAGTCCAAGGATGAACTACTCACGCATCACTCCGGAGGCAGGCATGGCGATGTAGAAGCCTCCGGTGACGATTCCCCTCTCCGCAGGGTGCCGGGAAGAGGTTCTGAACCCTCCCGAGCTAGGGTTGACGACGGCGGCGTCTCTGGAACTTTTCGTGGATATTTGCTCAGGTACTTAGGGTTTTCGCGTCGGAGGGAATAAGTAGGCGAAAGGGCGGCGGCTGGAGAGGCCTGTGGGGCCCACACCACCCCAGGGCGCGGCAGAGGGGGGCCCCGCGCCCTGGCCACGTGTGGGGCCCACGTGGCTCCTCTCCGTCGCCTCTTTGGTCCGTCAGATGTGTTCTGGTAAAATAGGGACTCCCGTGTAGTTTCGTCCAATTCCGAGAATATTTCCAGACTAACTTTTCTGGAATACAAAAACAGCAGAAAACAGGAACTGGCACTTCGGCATCTTGTTAATAGGTTAGTCCCAAAAATGTATAAATGTGATATAAAGTAGATGCAAAACATGTAGCAATTGGTATAAAACAAGCATGGAACATCAAAAATTATAGATACGTTTGAGACGTATCAGGAATCATGGATGGTTGATGGAGAGGCGTCGGTGATGATGATGGCGATGATCTCCTCCAATTCCCCGTCCCGACAGGGTGCCAGAACGGAGTTTCTGCTCCCCGAAATAGGGTTTTCGGTGGCGGCGGAGCTCTGAAGCGTTTCTCGGAAAAGCGTGGATCCTCCTCGGATTTTTAGGTCAAGGGGATTAAGTAGTCGAAAGGGGGACACGAGGTGGTGACCGAGGCGGCCACACCACCCCCCGACGCGGCCCACCTCTGGCTGCGCGGGCCCATGGTGTGGGGCCCCTATGGCCCGCCTCCGTCTCGTCTTCTGGCTCCGTGTGTCTTCTGAAAAAATAGGAACTCTAGGATATTTTTCGGGAATTTTCCCGAAACTTGACTTTCTGCACAAAAACAAGACACCAGGGCAATTCTGTTGAAAACAACGTTAGTCCGTGTTAGTTGCATTCAAAACACACAAACTAGAGGTAAAACAACAGCAAAAGTGTTCGGGAAAGTAGATACGTTTTAGACGTATCAAAGATCTACACGAAAACAATGCACATTCACGATGTGATTATATTTCCGCAATCGATTCCAAGTTTTGTTCATTGTAAATCTCCAATTTTTTGTTGTATGTTTGGAATTGTGACATCAATTTCGTCAAATTCACCATACGTGGTGATCTTTTCAAAATTATTTTCATAGTAGTTCATCTCGTTGTTTCTTTCACATGATCTCATGTCGTAAGTTTTCCGTTTCAACGATCATGGCAATGGTTATGAGTTTTTATCTGCACGTTTTTACTAATTAGAGTATTTTGAGACCGTTTTTGTCAAAATCATCATGCATAGTTAATCTTTTCAAAGTTTTTTTGACCACTGGCTTAATCTCGTCATTTCACACAACTTTAATGTTGTAAGTTCTCTATTTGTATGGCCATAGATGAGACATTTATGAATTATTTGCAAATACGGTGTAGGCACAAATATTAAATACGCTCAACATGTTAAGAAGAGGCGAGAATAACCATCACGATGCACACAACCAACATTCTGATTTTGCAAGAATCTCTCACACGCAAACCAACATTAGGCTTACGTTTCTTCTCTCATGCAAGGCAACGCAATATACGTAGCCAAACAACTTGCAGATAATTGCCCACTGAAGGGACAAATCATACCCTACGTGGATTTGGGTGTTAATGACCATCGAATCATGAAATTGACGTGTTTACGAGATCATACACATAAATTAGTTCCGGTTGTGGAATATGTGAGGTGAATGGTTACCCATAATTAAAAGGACTTCGAGGGGATATCAAATACTAGGTGCTTGCCTACTTCGTCGCGGAATGAAACAATGAACGCTCAGAGGTCTAAGGCAAAACGATGCTCAAAAGGGTTTGGACGCTCCTCTTTGATGGATCCCTCACCTTACAAGGCTTGGGGGTTGGGGTTATCTTGGTTTTTCCCACCAGAGAACGCCTCAGGTACATCATTCATATCCAGTTCCGCACGTCCAATACGAGTGTTCACCACACTTTGATTTAAGCATCTCAGGTTCAAGGGCGAGTTATAGCTCATAATCAATCAAGTCAAAAAGGAATGCAAAACAAGTGATTCCACCGTGTCTTCTTACCTCCAGGAAGGACACAAGATTCAACATAAGTTTGGGGCATCAGTTTCGAGTACATACTGCGGCGTGACAACTGCCTCACCGGTGCCCTCGCGGGGCAGGGACGTCATGCATGGCCGACAAAACGGGAGTATTCATTCTGAAATTAATAAAACCATTTGTCGGTGCCCCTAAAAAACAAGGCTAATGGAGCTTCCCCAGTCGACAACGATCTTGAAGGTGATAACGAGGAAATCACGGCCCCACGTGGTAGGGCGACCGAGATTTTAGCCGTTACGAAAAGATTGATGGCATCCCACATAAAGGAGATCAAACTGGTGCCAACCTCCATAGCGACAGATTCTACATTCCGCTAGGCAGAATTGCCCCTCCAATCACGACATAACGAGTCCAACCAGCACCGCCATGGCATATAAGGTGTGAAAATCAGTTTTTGGGTAGGACAAAAAGCCCTCTGTCAAAGTTTTCCAAGACTGTATAATATTTGGTATAGTCACAATGTCACTGTTAATCAGGTTCTTTCTAACTGGAGATTCTTGATATCTGTATAATTTTCATTTGAGTGATAATCTAGACAAAAGGGTTTTGCTTTTGACTAAGCTTGGCAACTTCTCATCAAGTATACTTATTCCTTTTTTATTACAAAAATGGTTAACTTTTGTTATAAGAAATTAGGAACCCTTAAATCACCTTTGAGGATCAAAGTTTTATGTTGGATTTTGATCAGGAATATGATCTGTACCAAGGAGAATTCGAAAAGGAGGGATGTAAAAGGTGGAATTGTGTGAGTTTTGTGATAGTCATGAAACTACGGAGCATTTATTATTTTGTGTCCCCTGGCTAAGTACATTTGGAGTTTAGCTTGTGTCTTGTTGAGGATCAACTCTGCTCCTGCTAGTTTCTCTGGTTTGTATGGTAATTGGTATTTTACTCTATTTGCTAGTCATTACAGAATAAATATGATTGATAATGTTGTTATACTATGATTGTAAGATGTTTGGAAAAAAAAGGAACAAATCATGTTTCCAAAGAGTCACACCTAGGGTTCCTACTTATGTTGTTTTTTTCGCATGTCATTTCTTGAATTCTTGGGCGAAACTTAAAAAATGTGAGCTCCGAAGAATTCTACTGCGGTGGGCTAGCAAACTAGCTCGAATGGCGCAAGATATATTTGTACAAAACATAGATGGAGTCAAGTGGGGCGAAGGATCACCCTGTGATTGTCAAATATTCTGCTCACATGTTGCCATTTTAAGCTATTTGAAACCCGTTGCAAAGTTCTGTGCCCTATAATATCTGATTTAGTTTTGGTTTTCTGTTATATATGTGGCTCCGTTCTATGCTTCCCAGTTTATATAATGTGGTAGCAGTCGTTTTGCAGCAGGGGTTTTGTCATGTTGTTGAGTGTGTAATAATGTGACACGAAATACACTCTCCAATTTTTCAATGAAATTTGAGCCTGTTTGTGGCTCCTTCCTACGAAAAAAGCAAGTCACAACAACCTTTTTAAGGGCTCTAGAGGTAACTCGACTATCATATAGACCATCTCTTATTGAGAAAAAGGCAGTCCAAAGGGCACGTCGAATCGACTTGATACACTGCAGGCAACGACTCATATTGTCAGCCTACACACACATCATAGCCCCACAAAAAAGCAGAAATTCACTTTGGCACCCGAGCTCATATGCTCCTGTTATATTAAACGAAATTTTAAAAATAGTAAAACGTTTTTAAAAATTCTGAAAATTTTTGGAGGTGAACACATACCAATGTACAACATATGTGCCAACTTTCGTGGCGAAATGACATTCGGTATGCCCTGTGCAAAAAAGACAAATCAGTGGTCCAAATGCAATTTCAAAAACCTACTTTTAGAGCCCTGGTTTTGTTATTTTTGTACAGAGCACCACACATGACATTTCATCACGAAACTTGGCACGTATTTTAAAAACATGTATATGTCCGTCACCAAAAAATTTCAGAATTTTTGGAAATGTTTTACTATTTTTTTAATTTTATTTAATATAACAGGAGCATATGAGCTCGGGAGCCAAAACGCCTCTCCCCACAAAAAGCGATCTTAATATTAGAGTAACACCATAAAGGTACCCAACGCTAGAACATTTTCCTTTGAATCGGGTCATCATAGTGCATGGTCTTAAAACATTTGCACTGCGCTCATGTGACGCTCCTCAATGGCGAGGAGCACCGAGGATGAGGGGTTGCAACCAATGGCGGAGCTACAACAGGGCGCGGACGCGTCGGGGCGGGGGGGGGGGGGGGGGAGGGGTGGGGGGGTATGGGCACCCCAGCCCATGGGCTTTCAATGAAGGAAGTAAGTGGGCAATTTGCTCCCCCAGATTTGAAAAAAGAAAATAGGCCTACGCTGGCTATTTTAGCCTGTTTGGGTTTGGTGATACAGAGGAGGAAATGACGGAGGGCTCTGGCGACGCGGAGGGTCCTGGCGACGTGCCGGGGATCGACGGCGCGCCCGTGGCGCAGCTGACTGGCCGGTTCTGGGACAGCGCCGGAGACTCGCCGCCGGCTGCTACGGGCGGTGGGCGACGCCGGAAGACGCTTGCGCCGCCGGCGTGGGAGACGGCAGCCACGGGATCGCGGTTCTCCTGCCTAGGCGATCTACATGCTGTTCCGTCCCTCGCGCCGGGAGAGCTGCCGTCGGTGAGGCTCCGTCCTAACGCTGCGGGGTCGCCGGGCGCACTAGCATCTGGATCGCACCTTGCGGTGCTAGATGAAGAGGCGGAGGCAGGAGCAGCGAAAGTGGCAGCGGAGGCGGCAGAAGACGTGCTCGCGGACGGCTGGGTGGTGTCGCGCGAGGATGTTCGCTGGCCGCGCAAGTCCGACGAGGACATCGAGAAGGAGTTCTGGGAGGAAATAGGCTTCCCAACGCCGGCTTCACGCATGTGGGAGAGATCGTCGCCGGCGCTATCCGAGAATGATCAAGGTATGTGTTTGTCTCCTGTGTGTAGGGCGGCCGCCGAGGAATCAGCAGACGTAGGATCGCGGACACCGTCTCCAAGTCCTACCGGAGCTGCTGAAGGAGACGAGGCACGACCCAAGCACGGGCGTTGAGGATGCCGGCGGGGAGGATGGGGTGGCGTGGTCCTCTACCACGGCCTCGGATCACGCCGCCTCCATGCTTTGGTGACTTCCTCCCGGAGCTGCCTCCTCCTACAGTGGCGCACGGTGGATCCACGCCACCGGCTGTGGCGGAGAGTTGCGGTTCAGCGGCGAGCAAGGCGAAGATAGCGGAGACGAAGACCAATCCAATAATTCAAAACGCTCTGTCGCTGACTGGTGGGTCCAAGTCACATGCAACTCTGGACCGTCCATCTGCCTGGGCGCATCTGGGACTTTGGTACGAGGGGCTGTGGAGAAGTAATCGATCAGCTAGGTCTTCTCCTACCTATCGCACGTCTTCGCCTCTGATCTCCGAACCGCCGCCGCCGCCGCCGAGATCTCCAAAACCTTCTCTGTCCACTCCGGCGTCGAGCTCGCCTCCCTCTCGTCCGTGGCGGCGGTCCTTCGCGGAGGTTGATGCGGCGCCACCTCCAATGGCTGAACCACCAGGGCATGGAGGACCTCCGACCTGGGCGCCTGCGACGGCGGCCGGAGCCCAAGCTCGAGGGGCTGGTGGCGCTTTCGGCTCTTCTGCCGGCCCCCCGACGTTCGCACCACGACAACTCGGCGCGGTGCAGCAGGGTATGGTGGGTGTGGCGGGTCCCCAACCGCCGGAGGGCTTCGCCTTCGGAGCCGTGGCGCAACCTCCGAAAAGGAAGAAGAAGAAAAAGAACAATGGCAATGCGGGACAGCAGCACGCGGGACAGCAGCAAGCGATGATGCCCATGGTTGGGGTGCAGCAGCAGCTTGGTGCGCTTGGAGCCGTAGTGCAGCGGCAAACCGTAGGCGTTCAGCAGATGGTTCCGGGTGCGGGACAGCCGGTTGCCGTTCCGGCACCACCGGCGCCGTTGGTAGTGCAGAATGTGATACCTGTGGATGTTACTGTGCAAGGAATTAAGAAGCCGAACGCGTGGTGTTGGAAGTGTGCGGTCAATACTCATGCAACTAAGGACTGCCCCGTCAAACACTACTGCTACGTATGTGACAATGCCAAACATCCGTCTCCGATGTGTCCGACGCTGAAACTCCCGAGGCCTGTGATGCTAGTTGTGGGTCAGGGACATAGGGATACGATGTTCTTGCAGTTTCCTGACAATTTGTACAAGGCTGATTTGGTTCCCAACGATTCTCCGGTTGCTCTTGTTATGGTTCAGGGCACGGCCGCCACCGCGAAACAGGTGGAAACACAGGTGGCTCGGCTATGCCCGGTTCCGTCTTGGAGGTGGGAGGCAATTCCTAATGGTACCAATTCCTTCACAGTTAACTTCCCGACCAAGGACGACTTGTTGAGATTTGATGGCATTGAACTCGGAGTTCCCTCTCAGTCCACCAAACTAGTGTTCAGCCAGTGGAAGCCTGTGGATGTGGCGCACAAGATGGAGCTACATCAGACTTGGGTTCATGTGACGGGGGTGCCTAATCCTCTGAGGCACTTCTGGGGCTTGTGGGCTGTGGGCACTCTCATCGGGACCACGATAGACGTGGATATGCTTGCTCTCCGTCGACGTGGGGTGGTCCGTATCTTAGTGGGGATGATGGCCGATGACCTATTCAACAAGGTTGACGACATCGGTCCTTTCATTGCTACGGATGCGGTGCTGCGTCTGAAAGGTTACGACTTCACTTTCCGGCCAGAAAAAGAGGACTTTATTCCAGAGTCAGACTTTGTCCCATTTGTCTGGCAGCGCAAAGGAAAAGATGACTCGGATGATAACGGGATGGAGGAGGACGGCCTTGGGGATCATCAGCCTAAAGGTGGTGCTTCCGACAGCGGGGCGACAACCTCCAACATGGCTATTGACCCTAGTCCGGCTGCGGGGGGGAGACAGGTGCAAGGTGCATCAACGACACATACTTTAAGGGGTGTTGCTGTGACACCTTTTAACCCTAACCCGCAGACTCCGAGGGCCAAAGAGCTGGTACAACAATGGAGGAACTCCACTGGTCTTGGCAGTGTTGCTTCTCCTGTGCTGGACGTTGGTTCTGGGCAGCTGAGCAACAATCGTACAAAACAACACTTGGAGGAAAATGTGCTGACTGCTTCACCTGGGCTTTGTCACGTTTCCCTGGGCGACATTCATCTTGGGGCCGCGTCCAGCCAGCTGCTACATCTGAGCAGTGACAGGCAGAGCCCAGGGGATCGCACGGTGCTGGGCTGTGGTGCGGGATCTCGCGTGGCCAGAGCTGAGACAGCTGTCGGGCCGTCGAGCGCTCGCGGCAGCGGAAGTGAGGAAGCTCGCGAGGCCAGTGCTGCAACGGCTGCCGGGCCGCAGTCGGCCGCCCGCGCGGCTGGCTATCGGACGCCCGCTGGGCCACACCAGCTGTTATGCGCGGCGGGCAGTGGTGCCGCTGCGACGTCTTCTGGGCTGCTGTTTGCCGACCGCGCGACAGTTAGCACAGAGGATGAGGAGGAGCTATTGGTTGGCTCGGTGGGCTGCCCGATGAGGAGCTGCAGTGCGGGTCGTGACTCGCCAAGTCGTTCCGCAGTGGAGATGGACTCTACATCAACATTGTCCTCCTCCGTTGTGGCGCCGACTACTCCTGCGTCTCCGACACGTACCACAGTGGTTGAGAGGGCTGCTACACCACCCTCGCCCTATCCCACTGTGGTCGCGCCAGTGGGGGGACGACTGCTGCCTATGGTGACACCTAGGCGTAGCGAACGTCACCTCACTGGGAAGGATGGAGCATCGGCGACGGATGAGGACTCGATGGCGAAGGTGATGCGTCGCAAAGCCGAGTCCTTCTCCACTCCTGCTGCTGGTACGTCTCAAACCTCCAAATCACTTTTGTCCTTTCCTACGTCTACTTTATCTGCTAAGTTGTCAGCGGTAGGCGTCAGTTTAGGGAGAAATGAAAAGGAGGTGGTTTTATCGGCTAATGTTCTGAAACATGTTGAGTATGATCGCCGTAGGGTGTCACCTAGTGTTTCGAGTAGGCCGGTAGCCTCACCTGTAGATGATGATGATGCTAATGACACAATAGATGGACAGCTTCTATCACATCTTGTAGGAGAGGTTACAGAAGTGGATTTGGACGAGGCTCAGCTGGGATCTTTTGATGACCTGTACGCTACCGGCCGGAAATCTAAATCCGCTAAAAATAAAAAGAACCAATCATCGCGTAAAAACGCGAGAAAGCCAAAATCTCCAATAGTTTCCCAATGAATGGCATATTTGAAAATAACAGAGGTCTAGGTGACTTGGCTAAACATTTAAATATTGCGCATCATGTGAGAAATCATAAATTGGATTTTCTGGCTATATCCGAGACGGGTAGACGAGATTTTCCAAGCACCCTACTAGACCGCCTTTCAGGTGGAGTCGATTTTGCATGGCATTCTTGTCCCCCTCGAGGTAGATCGGGTGGCATGCTACTTGGCATTAAAACTGATACCATGGAGTTGTTGGACCGCTCGGATGGTGAATTTCATATCCGAAACAAGTCTGACAATTTTATATGGAGTTTGGTTGCTGTGTATGGCACTGCCCAAGAAGAATATAAGGCTGCTTTTCTTCGAGAACTGGTTAATCTAGCTAAGGATAACCCACACCCTATTCTTATAGGAGGGGATTTCAATATGCTGAGGTACCGCTACGAGAAAAGCAAGGGTAGATTCGATGGTCATTGGCCTCACTTATTCAATGTTGTAATTGATAGCTTGTCTTTAAGGGAGGTTCACATGACGGGGAGACAGTTTACTTGGGCTAATAGTCTCCCCGATCCGACTTACGAGAAGCTAGACCGGGTGCTGATGGACTCCAGTTGGGAGAATAGATATCCATTGGTGACGGTACGGGCTTTGGAACGCATTGAGGCTTTCTCGGATCATGCCCCCATACTCCTATCTACTGGAACATTGAAACCGCCCGTTAAGTCCCAATTCAAATTCGAATTAGGTTGGCTGTTGCGGGATGGTTTTGATGATTTGGTTAAAAGGATATGGGCTCAACCGGTCGTGGGCGACAGTGCTATCCAACGGTGGAATTATAAGATGCGCAATTTGCGTAAATTCCTTCGTGGATGGGCAAGGCACACAACCGGTATGCTTAAAAAAGAAAAAGAGTGCCTGTGTTCCATTATTGATGAGCTTGATAAAATTGCAGAATTACGCCCCTTATCAGCAAATGAGAATGACCTAAAACGGCATTCGAATGAGCAAGTGGGAGAAAAGCTTAAATGGTATCAAAGATCTAAGGCCCAATTCATTCTGCAAGGGGATTCGAATACGAGGTACTTCCACAATGTCGCTAATGGCAGACATAGGAGGAAACTTATTCATTCTCTTCATCAGGATGAGGGCCTGATCGAGGGTCAGGACAAGCTCAAAGTATATATTACGGACTACTATAAAGGTCTGTTCGGAGCTCCGGAGGAAGGAAACTTCACTCTTGACGAGACACAACGGATGATATTACCCAAGTAACTCCGGAGGAAAACAACCTGCTAATCGCACCCTTCTTTGAAGAAGAGATAAGCAAGGCTGTTTTCCAAATGGAGCATAATAAGGCGCCTGGGCCTGATGGATTCCCAGCTGAGTTTTACCAGCATTTTTGAAACCATTAAGCCCGATTGTTAGAGTTATTCGGCTGTTTGCATGCTGGACATCTTGAGCTTTTCGCCTTAATTTTGGGGAAATCGTTTTGTTGCCTAAGATTCAGGCGGCTGAAGGATACAACAGTATCGGCCTATATGCCTCCTGAATGTTAGCTTCAAGATCTTTACAAAAGTAGCGACCATTAGGTTGAATTCTGTTGCAGATCATGTGGTTAAACCTACCCAAACTGCTTTTATGCAAGGGAGGAATATACTAGACGGGTCGTGGTTCTCCACGAGACCGTACATGAGATGCATACGAAGAAACTTAATGGGGTAATTTTCAAAATCGACTTTGAAAAAGCTTATGACAAAGTAAATGGCCATTCTTACTACAACTCTGAGAATGAAAGGGTTCTCCGATGAGTGGTGCGAATGGATCCGTAACTTTGTTGTAGGGGGAAGTGTGGCGATAAAAGTCAATGACGACGTCGGTCGCTAGTTCCAAACAAAAAAGGGTTTAAGGCAAGGTGATCCTCTATCGCCTATACCATTTAATATAGTGGCTGATATGTTGACCATCATGATTGAACGGGCAAAAACGGATGGCCAGATTGAAGGGTAGTTCCACATCTTGTCGATGGGGACTTTCTATACTTCAATATGCGGACGATACAATTCTTTTTATGGAACACGATCTTGATAAGGCGACGAATCTGAAATTATATTGTCAGCATTCGAGCAATTATCAGGATTAAAAATCAATTTCCATAAAAGTGAGTTATTTTCTTCGGTGATGCACAGGACGCAGCTGCTCAGTACGCCGAAATATTCGGTTGTGAGCAGGGTCAGTTTCCTATAATGTATTTGGGCATACCAATACATTATCGGAAATTGACTAATGCGGAATGGCGACATGTCGAGGAGCGTCTACAAGCAAGGTTGTCTAGCTGGAAAGGCAAATTACTGTCCCTTGGTGGAAGATTGGTTCTCATTAATTCGGTACTTACAAACATGGTACTGTATATGATATCCTTCTTCCAGTTACCAAAAGGTGTCTTGAATAAATTGGATTACTACCGATCAAGATTCTTTTGGCAAGGGGATGGTGAGAAAAAGAAATATCGACTGGCTAAATGGGATGTTGTTTGTCGACCAAAGGATCAAGGAGGGCTGGGTATTCATGATCTCTGTATCAAGAATTCAGCCCTCCTAGGGAAGTGGCAGTTTAAGTTGCTAACCGAAGATGGAATATGGCAAACACTCCTTAAAAGAAAATACATCGGCACAAAGGCGGTGTCACAGGTGTATTGGAAACCTGGTGACTCCCACTTTTGGGCCGGCCTAATGGCGACTAAGAAACATTTCTTTCGCTTTGGCATATTTAATATTAAGGATGGCACGGAGATTAGATTCTGGGAGGACAAATGGTTAGGAAACACTACCCTCCGGGAGCAATATCCGGCTCTATACAATATTGTTCGACACAAAGGGGATACTATAGCCACTGTTATGCAGTGCTTACCACCCAATGTGACGTTCAGACGAGATTTATTTGGTCCGAGATTAAATTCTTGGAATGCCTTGCTGGCACGGTTGGACTCAGTCCAACTTACACAAGGTCCCGATGAATTTCGGTGGAATTTATGCGGGAATGGAAAATTCTCAGTAGATTCTATGTATAGGGCGCTTGTGCATTCTGATATTCCAGTCGATGATAATAAAAAAATATGGCACATGAAGATTCCACTTAAAATAAAAGTATTTTCGTGGTATCTTCGTAGGGGTGTCATTTTAACCAAGGATAACCTTGTCAAACGGAATTGGCATGGAAGTACTAAGTGTGTGTTTTGTCCTGAACATGAGACAATAAAACACTTATTCTTCGAGTGTAGTTTCGCGCGTTCTATATGGTCAGCTATCCAAATAGCGTCTAACTTATATCCACCCAAGTCTGTTGCCAATGTTTTTGGCAACTGGCTGCATGGGATAGATAAAAAGCTTAGAACGGTTATTAGGGTAGGAGCGATTGCCGTTATATGGTCGCTTTGGCTTAGTAGAAATGACAAGGTTTTCAATGATAAAAATGTGTCTCATATGCAGGTACTCTACCGTTGCACAAGTATTCTCCGTACATGGTCCACCTTACAACGGGTGGGATTTCGAGACCTCTTTACGGAGGCGTGTGCACGACTGGAAGAGGTGGCGAGGGACATTTTTTCACAACATGGGTGGCCGCTTGATCGCCGGATTGGACCTCCATAGGACGTCGAGCTTGCCTATGACATAGGCGTTTCACTTTATTCTTGATGATTGTAATTCGCCTATTGTTGCACATCTTTTACTTTCTCCGTTGGATTGCGGCTGTGTGCATTTTTGATGCAGAGTCCGGGTGTAATACATAAACTTTTGAGTAATAAAGCCCTTTATCTAAAAAAAATTAGCCTGTTTGCCCCCTCATACAAATAGGCCAAGCTCCGCCACTGGTTTGCTACACTCTATGACTTGTCACCGCGATATCGACGCATCTTGTGTTCCTTTCAGTGAGGCCAGGCCCATCCCATATTCCGTTGCTCATGTGGTATCTTCAAAGGAGCATGCAATGTGAGAATGAATGTTGAATATACAATGTCTATCCCTCTCTCCGTCTAAGCTTTTGGTCTTTTTCATGAATTTGTTGGTGCATGTTATTCAACACTACTACCTCTGTTTTTAAATATAAAACGTTTTAGTAGCTCAATTTAAGCTACCAAAACGTTTTATATCTAGGAATAGAGGTAGTACTACAAGTGATGCCCACTTTTACACATGCCAAGGCTAGATGAACATCGCACAGCTCCCTACACAATATCATGTAAAATTTCGCAAGAGAAAAAGAAACACATAAATAGTTCACTGCAATTTGCTCTTATATATTTGTGTATATCTCAATAATTAAAAAAAAGAAGCATTCTACTAGCTATTACATCGATCAGCGGTGGTACACCACAACTCAGACATGATTCTGATGATCGCAAGCTGGTAACTATTTTCTGATGGTGTAGTCTTAAACCTGATACTATCATACTACTAGTACATGTAACGATATATCGAGATTAAATCATGTAGTATGTATGTGTGATGAGCAGCAACCAAATCCGACCGATCGGCGCCAAATCAAGGCGACAACGCTGCAAAAGCAGATAGGGAAATCAGAATCCAAAGTGCAATTAAGCTTAACCATGAACAAAATTCAGAAGTAAGTAGCGATAAGTTGACCTGAAGAAGAAGACGATTTCTCCCAGGATTCAGGAATCCGCGTCACCACCGGCGGCGTTGGCTGCCCAGCTGCATCAATTCCAAAGACCATCATGGTGATTGACTCATGACACAGAGTAAAGGAGAGATAAGAGTTAATGGCGTTGGCGTACTGAAGCAGATGAAGAGGACTTGAGGCGGGAGGACGACGCCGCAGGCGATGGGGAGGTACATCATGCGGACGGGGTCGATGGGCTTCGGGAGCATGCGGTTCACGTCGCCCAGGATCACCGGGCACAGGCAGCGCAGCGACCGGTCGTCCGACGCCGCCGAGCTGTTCAAGAACATGCCCAGCCCGCCGCAGCACTCGCTCTGCGGCGTCGGCTTGTCCGCCTCGCTCCCGGTCAGGAACGTCGCGCACGTCATCAGCCCCGCCAGCGGCGTCACGCAGTCCGTCGGCGACGACGGCGGTGACCCGCTGCCGGCACCCGGCATGCCGGGGAAGCCGGGCAGCGGCGCCTGCTGCCTCCCGGCGACGCACGGCGGCGAGCCGCCAGGCGCGGGCGGAGTCGATGGCGACGGCGGCGTGAGCCTGCCGGCTGGCGCGGACGGAGGCGACAGCCTGCCCGCGGGCGCCGATGGCGGCGACAGCCTGCCGCGGGGGAAACCTGGGTAACCGCTGCGCTGCCTGTTGCCCGGGAACCAGAGCACGCGGGCGTCGGCGCGGTGCCTCCTCAACGCCTCCGCCGGTTGCAGCTGCACTGCAGCCACCACCGCCACCGCGACCACGATGAGCAAGACGACGCTGCTGCGCTTCAACGCTGCCATTGCCACCTTCTCTTCTTTCCTACCAAATTTGTTGGTGTTGTACCAAGAAGCGCAGGAACAATGCTCACACGGCCGATCGATGATGCCGTCTACTTCTTCCTCCCGCCATTTTATATCTCCCTCGATTGTTTCAATTCATGTGTAATTTTCAAATAACCAGCACAAAGATCGTGCACTGTGACATTAATCTTACCATTCGATCTTGGGATTTTCTTGTAAAGAAACGCAAAGCCATCTTTAGATGTACGTGTTCCAGAACGTGATCATTAGAGAAATATCGAAGCAGATGGCAGATTATCATTTTCTACAGGTATATGCAGTGTGAATACGAACAGCCTTTTATATGTAAATATTGCCCTTTTGGAACATTACGAATTTGGCCAGCATTTCACAGGGAACGACAGTTCAATGGCCACACAGAAAATCAGAAATATTTCACTGTAGCATCAAAAGCCAGGCTCAGATGGTTTGCCCGGAAAACTATATTACACTTACACATATCTGCAGAAGATATGCAGTCTAGGTGTGGTACTGAACAATACAGAGTTTTACAGAGCAGAGCAGAATAATTGCCCAACAGAAACAGCCCTACTTTTCCCATAAACAACGCAGACGCTTACAGTTTGCATGACACAATTTTCTACCTTGAATCGGTGAACTAACAAGCAGATATAAAAAATCTTGTATTCTTCTACTCTATGCTGGTGTACTATTTATGTCCTCCAACAGACATTTCCTGTAGTTATATCTGGTGTTATATTCGAAGGTTCCTCTGTCAATTTGTAGTCCCTTCTAAATGTGCAGACAAAACCAATGCGGGGTGGCAACCCTGCATTCTGCAGGCACTCCTCGCATTCTGGAAGAACTTCACTTGTATTGAGTCAATATCCTAGAGAGGGAAAGGTCAGGCACAAACAGCTCTACTCAGCAAGAACACAGAAAGATATCAAGGAGCAGGACAGCACTCCCGTTTGATGATACCTATTTTTAGGTCTCCAGGTACCTTTCAGGAACTATGATGGGTCAGAAGCTGCCTGAAGCTTGGCAAGATTTGTCTGGAGTCGTCCCAAATGAAATGCAGTGAGAAGCCAGAGGAAGCAGAGCTGGTATCACAAGATAAGCGCAACTTGTTAGTGATATCCCCAGAACGTAAAACAAATGCAAAATCATGCTTCACGGTTGATACCCAGGATCAGTTTTCTGGCAATTATTACTATTAACCCCAAAAGAAGGTCTGGTAGTTGCACAAGTCAACCAGGCTTTCACGTACAAGTAGAGATAGGTTAGAAGCGAGATATTTTAATTTTTAGTATGGATTCCTATATTCAGTTATGTTCAGCAGTTCAGATAGCAAAGGCTCCCCAGATTCCTTGATCCTGCCCTGGTGGGAGTATACATACTTTTGAGCACCTATATCTTCAGCCAGGAACATTTTTCATTCAAAGCATCTTCACAGGAAGACTCTGGGTATATCTTAATTCGTTTCTACCAAAGTATAGTGCAATGATCTGTATCAGGAATTACCTCCCAATGCACAATCAAACAGACTACAATGCCAAGGAGTTCTTTTTAAGAGATAAAATAGCACACATGACAGACAACATGGTACAAAAAAACAGAAACGAGCAAGTAAATGACCACAAACATGATTCATACCGGCAATGCATAGAGGTTGACCATGGATATTTTCTTCTCAAGGCTGCTGAACAGCAACCTGTAAATTCCGGCAGCTGTCGCATCACCAAGCCTTTGAACGATAACATCTATACATACCTATAAGGAACCAATTAGCCAAATTAATTATAAAAATGGGTCGAGAAACAAGATCGTATTCACATGCTTTGCGAATATCAGGCAAGATGCTTTTATAGAATCCGATATTCGCAACAAAGGTAAGTAGTCAACTGCGAAAACGATATCTCTCGGTAAGCATCTACTACCTCTGAAATTAGAAGAAAACAATAGTTCATTCATAGGTACTTTGGCTTTATGTTTTAGGAGAGAAGCGGATCTCTAATGCGCCGTAATTAATTACAAATGGACAAATGTTGAATTCTCACCAAGTATCATAATTTTAGAGAAGATCATATTGATTTCTTCTGTGGTGAACCAAGTTATTGAAAACATTCACCCAAGTGGGCAGCTAGTGGACCTACCTCCAAAATCCAAATATACTCAGTTGGAAACCGCTCAAAATGAGTGCAAAAAGGTTACATCTGTTTATATTCTACTATGCTTTGATAACCTATAAAGTATCACGCTATGTTCCATTATGTTTCCTAATGGTTATCATTAGGTAAGGAGCTTGTCTTCTACCTTAGCTTTGTACTTTTCGTCTTGTGAGACAACTGTGAATAATAACTCCCTTCCAGGTCTTGTCACAACATAAGTGGTTACCTGCAATGAGTAAATGGGAAATAACAAATTAGATAATCATGTATTGCCAGGAAAAAGAACAATTATGCGTTTATTACAGAGTATACATGGACACAGGAAAAAATAACATGCAGTAAAATACAGGTACTCAACAGACTTCTCCTAATATCGAACGCGCATTCAGTACACCCTAAATCAGTGTTTTTCTTTCTAGATGATGTGCCCTAAATCAGTGTTGATAGGTGATGAAAATCAATTGCGGCTCATGTCACAAACCATTGACCATATTTGGTATATTAAAATGATAGAACTAATGCCTGATGTTAACATATTGATGGCAAATAATAACTAAAACATAAATTTTGATCATAGTAGAGAACACTACAAAGATACTGAAATACACGAAATCACTTGAGCTACTAAATAAAACAAATCAAGATATAATGTGTCTCTGCATACACAATGATAATGACTACTCAGCTTTTGCATATGCATTACCATTTGAAATGTGTCTTTTCATACCAACATTTATTGGTTGAATAAAAACACTGATTGCAATATTAGCTCAATTAGAGTTTGTCTATTGATACCTTTCGAATAGTTTCAGTGATAGCCACAGCAATCCAAGTTGGCCATACAGCAAGGGCAACCAGATTTGATGCAGCAACAAATGGAGATGCACAAATAGCAACTGTTACACCAGCTACTGTAAGGATATGGCCCTGAAATCAATACTCGCTTAATCATAGCATGAATTGATTAAAATCCAAGAATGTCATGATTACTGTAAGGATAAAAAGCAAAAACAAAATCTACATTGGTCATTCCAGAGTCTTCTAACTACGATTTGGCTAAGAAATATCTTGATTTGTGTTGTTTTATTCAATACCAGTCATCGTTGTTCAATGGTCAGATAGGTAGAGACATATCACGCACCAGTTGGACAACACTCTTAGGTATCTGACTAGAAATTATCTCAGTGTGCATGGGAATTACTTTGGTACGGGGAAAACTATTGAGATTCCATGGAGTGATAGAAGGATATTCTTGAAAATAATAACAGGTGTTCCACAAAGACTACATCACCTCAATAAGCACATCAATGCAGTATACAAAAAAGATGCACATTTGCAAAATTAATTCAATTCTTGTACTTCATTTTACAATGTTAGACGTGCAATGCAAAAACTGGTCTTGATGTGTAAGTTATGACGAGGGTACCTATTTTTTCGAGAAAACGCAAAAGACCTTTGCGTTTCATTTCATTGAAAAGATAGAGGTTACCTATTGTAATCATGATATCCGGTAGGGACACACGAACACCATATATATGAAGAGCAGGCGATATAAGTTTGATTATATTTACCCAGTTGATTATACTATAGATACCTACTAATACACTTCGACCATGCATAGTAAAAGTACTTCTTTCTCCATGATATATGGTACATTAGTTCTAACATGTGACATTTTTTTATTATATGCACTTATTCACACTGGAAAGGGGTTAACAAAGTAGAGCAAATTGAGGATAGTTTGGAGATGGACAAGATACCGTCAAAGTGAGCTGCCCGGCAAGAATAAAAACTGCTATAAAGCTGTTTATCAGTGCAAATGTTCTCCTTCTGGCAGCAGGGCTTGATATTGTAGTAGCAACTATTGTTACTTTCTGAAAATCAGGGAGAAAGATAATTGGGGGAGTAAATGGGGATCCTTTATGTTCTGACCATTTATTTAAGGAAGCAACAAGCTCATAGCATTGCAGAACTTGTTATCTATATGTCAAAACACAGATAGAGAAATATCATACCTGGAAGTAAAAGAAGGATGAGACAACTGCACTCATCCATAGAAACAGAGATATGTATATCAGGTAGGGAGATTGCATGATCAACCAGAAACCTTCAAACATCACAAAAATCCCAGGTTTGGTCTTTTGCGATTGGGAAGGTGTTCTAGGTGAAGTGACCAGTGAAGACATTTCATCACCAAGCTCTGTATTCGGACTTTGTTCTGCTCTGCAGTTGGCAATGGATTGGTAGGTCTTAAATACTTATGAACACAAGGAAGCACCAACAAGTCAAATGAAATCATCAGTAGCACCTACAAAATTAGTATGAAAGGCAACCATTCTAATTCATATTTTTGTTACAAATTGTGGAAATTAATAAAAAATAAAATTGAGCATTCAGATATTGTATTAGTGACTCAAGGTTTGTAAGGAAAATCAAGTCAGCAAATTCGTTTATAAAATATGCAGGTTGCTCATGCCAAAATTAACAGGAAGTGAATCAAAAACTTGTAACTCATGTCCAGAAGGATTACATACCCTACTGATCGCAGTTCTGTTGAACCATGATTAGCATCGATGCAGATTCCTTTTGATGAGAGTGCAGCAAGTTCCATCAAGAGGGAGGAAAACAGGAGCAGATCTGGGGAAATTCAGGAAATATAAAATTGTATCCACAAAAAATCAGACAGAAGGTCATTGTGTCATGCAGAGGAATTTCCTAGACAAACATACGTACAGGGTCCCATCCATGCCAAGCTTGCAGCAAATAAAGAACCAAAGAGTTGCCCTAGCGTAGCACCAGCCCCAATAAAACCAAACAATCTTGAACCTGACTGAATTAAAATAGAAATAAGGATTTGAAAAGAAAAGGGCAAACCGTCTTAGGAGTTACCGAATATTTTTGGGTGCGATTATAAAACGATACCTCACTGTCCATGACATCAATTACCCTTGCCCAAGTGGATGATATTGTGATGAGATTAAGCAAAGCAACCTTCAGATGGACAGAGTAATTCAAATGAACAACAATTTGAGTCTTAAAAAATGAACAGGATCATGTAATAGGAAAAGGCTTACCCAAAGAAAGAAGCTTATTCTCACAACTATGTAGAACCAGCTGTGGTTTTCCCACCCGGTAGGTTTATTTGAATTATCTTCAGTTGACTTGATCACAACATCAACAGAATAAACAAAAATAAGTTTGGCCCTGTCTTCTTCAATTAGGAAATTTAGAAACAAGTGAAGTGGCTGGATGCAAGACAACAGATGCATTCATAATCATATTTACGAAGTTGCAGGGAAATGCGATGGCCTGGGTTTTATCAGGATGACATACACGCAAATTCTAGGAAAATATAATCATGCACACAAAAAGAAAAAGGAAAACACCATATCATCCGTGTGTTACCTGGGAGATAGAAGGGGAGCCATGCTTTGAGGAAAACCAAAGCACAAAAAATACAAGCAGGGATATGCTGAAGAACCTGTGTATCAAAACCAAAGCCTGAAATTCCAGGTATCGATGATAGCTTGTGTCAGTGAAGGGAAAATGATTACCAGGCAGTTTCCAGATTATAGAATCATCACAAGTTATTTGAATAAAAACAGGGACTCGTCAAAGAAAAAGAATAGAAGCGTATTTTTAAAGTTGACTTCTAGCCTAGCCAAAATGGCTAAACCACATGACAAGAGAGGTCACTGCAAAGATATCTTCTCTGCTACATAGAAATATCCAGCAGAAGGAAAATACAAATTACTCCTAATATTTTTCAGCCTGCTGACCTGCTCATTTAAAAAAAAGACAACTGCAGCTAACAAAAGCAATCCAAATAATGCCAGATACGGCAGACCAAAGGACTTCAGTTCCCCTAAACAATCCATCTACAGCTAGAATCACACCCAAGACAAAGATTGCAGTCCAAACAAACGTCTAATTTGACTACAGGAAACCATTAACCAAGACTAAAATCCAATTACCGAGAAGTTTGTATTGGACATTTGTGCTGTAAGAAACACACTCTACGTGTACATAGCAGAGCCAAATCAAGTTTAATATTCGCGAGAACCTAATGCAGTTTATCTACATTTATCAAGGAGTGAACGTAAGCTCTTCAAACTAAAACAAACGAGCCAAGTGAGGAATGTACGGTAAATTTGATCATACCCTGGTCTTGGGGATGGAGGGGAGTGAGAACACGAGAGAGGCGACGGGAGCGGCGAGGACGGTGAGCACGAGCGAGCCGGCGAACAGGCCCGGGAGGGCGCCGAGGCCCAGCGAGATTGCCCCCTCGTCCCGCAGCGGCAGCACCACGAAGTAGGCGCTCAGGATCTGCGTCACCCAAAGAATCAATTTTTCATTTACGCTTTGATGACGGCTCGAATTTGGGAGGCGGATTCGACGAGAGAATGACTTACGAAGAAGAAGGTGGAGGCGGCGCTCATCAGCGGGGCGATCTCGTGGGGGCGGACGACCACCAGGGACGCCACCGCCGCCTCGGCGCGCGCGTGGAGCCGGTGGGGCGTTGTCGTCGTCGTCGTCGACATCCTCCCCTCCGGCCGGCGACCGTGCGGGCTGGAGTTGACTCGCCTCTGCTTCCCTTCCCTTCTTGTCAGGCCGCTCATCTCGATTTCGTTACTCGTGCCTGCTTGAGATACCGTGGGATTTTTTTATCCTATTTTATCTAAAATATTTTCTCTTTTATGCACTCTCCAAACAGGATTTTCTCTTTCTAAATTTTCTTTCTCTTTGAAGATGTGCACAGTTAGAATATGTTTAAATATGTGTGATTTGAATTCAAATACATAGGGGATGTCAAGACTTGCTAGAGAAATACCCTTTTATTGAAACACTTCCCGAAGTGTCATACAGAATCTTCCATTAAAAGCATCTCCACCGGCGCTTCCGCGTCGGCAACGGTACCAGATAAGTGCTACTGGGAGCGCCGGCACACACGATGTCGCGCTATTGGGAGCGACTCGCCCAACCGGTCGCTCCCTGTAAAATTTAAACCAGTTTTCTCCCAAATAAAAAGACAATTCAATCTAGAATAAAATCATATTACATAGTTTTGAACACATAAAATCATGAAGAGCTCTTTGTTCATCCTAAACCGCCACTGAAATTCCTTCTCCTCATGTGTGGGATCGTCGGCGAATTAGTCTTGCCACAACGTCATATGACCCTCCATCTGTTTGAGATCTTTGTTCTTCCTCCTCCCCGGCTTCGAACCTCCAATCCGAGGAGTGGCATTGATCTGGCCTAGCAAACCAACAAGGCAAGTGAGGATCGCCAAGTGCTCATCAAGCACGGTGGTTGCGGCGGCATGGGCGGTGAGAAATGCACCGGCCATCTCCAGCTAGTCGTCGCTATCCATCTATATTCAATTAGCTAGGTTAGCAATCAACAATGTCAGGCCGGCTCGGGAGGAGCGGCAGCGGCGGCGCGCCGTCGATACGGTCTGGAGGTTGAAGACGATGGGCATCTCAAGAATCTCGTTGTAATTTTCGTTTTTGTTGAGGTGCTTTGTACTGTTCGGTGTTTCTTTTAATGCCAGGGTCCTTTTTCGCAAAAAAAAATGAAAAAAACGAAGCAACGAAATTAGCAATAAAATGAGATTCGCAATGCGACGAGCACCTTACGGACGGGGAGGTCCTGGGAAGCGGCGGCGGCGTAGAGGCGGCCAATACTGCGGTCGGAATGAGAAGAGACGACGGGGAGAGCAGAGATAGTCGCGCCGAGCCTAGCGCGGGAGGAGCAGCGTCGACACGGGAGGGGGGGGGGGGGGGAGTGGCGGCGCCGGCGATTCAGTAGGCATGGTAGGAGTTCTGGCCGCAAGGGACGCTGGGGAAGAAAAGAAATGGTTCGCGACGTTGTCGTGTGGTGCCCGCCCGCCAAGATCCGACATGGAGTAGTTGTCGCGGTTTGCCAGCGTGCCTGCTTGCCTCTCTAGAAACAGGGCCCGAAACAGGGTTGCCAAACGTTCTATTGAGGCACGCCGGCAACATTTGAGTTATTTGGCTCGCTGCTAGAGGCTGTTTTTTTTGCCGGCGCGCGCAGTAGGGCGCGCCTGTGGATATGCTCTAACCATCGCATTGACATCATGCCGAGACTAAAGTTACAGTTGTAAAAATTCAAAACAACCTTCTTATTTTCTTAATGGTCATATGGTTTTCATGATCAATTTCTGGTTTCAGACAACACTAGTACTACTTGTTAGCAAGTCCAACGGCGAAGGGACAGAAAATCTACCTCTTCATCAACCGAAATCTGATCACCATAACAAGGCATATTACACGAGGCCATTATTAGTAAACAGATGTAAATACAAATTAACCACTGTCAAAGTAACAATTACAACATAGCTTCACATATTTACTAGATTAAATTGAGAAGATGCTAGTATATAAATCTATGTGTAGACACCAAGTTGACTTGACCAGAGTATGGCCTATCCATACCCCTCCTTTATAATACACAAGCAAAGGCAAAATGCCACTTAAGTTTTAACCCCTTATGTACAACAAGAACTTGTGCATTCTGATTGCGCCGAGTTTACACGGCTTGGTGTAGTCTTCCTATCATCATGCATCGCTCAGCAATGCCTCCTCGGAGAATGACCCGACCATCTTCTTTTTGTCGGCGTCGCAGGCTTGAACGATCGTGCATATATCATTCTTCTCAAGGAACTTCTCTCCATTGACCAGAATGAGAGGGATGTATTGCAGGACCAATCTTTTGCACTGTCAACATGGAAAATGTCAACAGATGTAACCTTTGCATGCTGTATAATGAATGTTAACTGAAGAAACTGAATGTCTCCTGTGTAATATATTCTGTTAAAAGAGGGCCCAATAGCTTACCTGCTGCACATGGCCTTCAAACTTGTTGCATTCCTTGAGGAGAAGTTGAATTATCTCAACCTACGTATATCACATGGAAAATATTAGGGGCAGGCAGGGTAAAAGTCAGGGCAGAAGCAACAACACACGTAAAACAAAGGAATTACCTCAGCATCAGGATCTTTCAGTTTGGTCTCAATTTCATCCATGAAGCGGTGGCAAAGTGCGCACGTGCTCTCACTTCTCACACCAGACAGAAGAGAGTTGCAGAGGCCATATTGTTTGCAGAACTCGTCTGGCTTGATTTCAGCGATCTTGGCAAAGAGAAGAGGTACATAGTAGTCCACCAACTCAGCACACTGCAGAGAGAGAATGTCCATGCTAAGATAATCCATGTATAATTTATGTTTCGTGAGTTATTATCTTCCCAGCATGGCATTTAGTAAGAAAATGCAGCCACTGTGCTCTAATGTAGGTCATTTTCTACAGCACCTATAACTCAGTATGTGACTGATTATAAAAGCAAACCAAAGTGTTCAAAAGGAATACCTTCTTTTCCACTGAAAATGTCTGAGAACAAGCATCATGAAGGACCTGCAACATCTTATCTTGTGATTGTTTCTGACTAAGATAGCTAAGAGCTTCATTTGTAAAGTTCTGACAAGCTGAGCATAGTGGGATGCCCCTCTCAACATGCACAGGAATTTTGCTCGAAGCTAATTCCTCCTTGGAAATTTGATCATAGTTTCGGGCCTCCTCGATATCAAGAAAAACTGTGTAGACATAAATCAGATATTGACTGGCCAAAGAAAATTGCGGAAAGAAGGAAGGAACAACTCCATGGGTAAAGAACTTCCAATACTGGTCATGTTATGCAGTATCATGGGTGTTTCATGTTAATGCACAGTCCTCATGTAGGCCTTGAATTACGGAAACGAACTAACAATACATTTTTTGGATAAAGGGTTTATTGACTCATAACGAAGCATCAAGCGGATACAACTAACAATACATAAAGAAGACAAACCAAGCACTAAACTATTACAGATTTTTAACGATGTCAACTATGAAAATGGCTAGCCAAAGACTATCCTTATAGAACCATGCATGATTTAGAAAGCAAATTATACATTGGCACACCCCCAACTAAGCCGTTGATGGCACAGCAGATGGGCAATCTATTTTGATACCAATGTTCCTAACTCAGCAGGATATCTTCAATTCCGATTTCCATTCTAAATTTCCAATCCCTACAACGAAAGATAGATGAATAAACATCAACTAGCGAAGTTGTGTGAGAAATACCTGTGCTCCGGGCTTCTGCAGCTCCCAGGCTGACGAGCAGCAAGATGAGAAGAAAGAAGGGCGCTTTAAGTCCCAGACCCATTGCGGGATAGCTCCCCTCGTTGACCTGTAATACAAATTATCAGGAAAACCACAGAAACACGAAAGGGTGAACTAGTCTCATAAGCAACAGCTGAGCCTGTATATTCGCCGATCCAATTCCAAAAAAATAAAAAAATCACAGTACGAATCGACCGGGGCCAATCGACGGGAGGAGGAATCAAATCGATCGGGAAAGGCGCGAAAACACCAAGCAAATCGAACGCCGCAACCCAAAATCCAGAGAGATTGGACGCGAGCAGAGAAGGGAGGAGAATCAAAAATCCACCTTGCGGTTGCGGAGCGAAGCCGCCGGGAAGCAGGACGGTGAGGAGCAGGTGGTGCCGCGTCGGTCGGAGTCGTCGTGATTTTTCTGATTGTGCGCTCGCGATTATTATAGAAGTCAGATTGGATTGATAAATAGGGTGTGCGTGGGCGAGGAGGCGGGTGATTGATTGATTGATGTCGCTTTCCTTCTCGGGCTGGGCTCGGTCGGAACGAGATCCTCTAACATTAAGAAGCAAAGTCAGGGAAAACTAGGAAGGAAAGTCAGGGGCTGTAGCATAAGGTTGTGTATTTTTTACTGTGCTTAATTACTGCAGATAATTACTGTAGCATACATCACCTAAACTAAAAAAAATAGCACCATATTACTGGATGCAAGAAATGAGAGTAAATATATAGATTAGATTTATAATATACAAAGTAATCTGGATTATTTTTTACTTTACAAAATGTTTTTGAAGAAGGAAAGTCAGGGGGTGTACCTTACCTGACTTTGCTTCTTAATGTTAGAGGAGCCCGTTCCGGCTCGGTCGCGTGGAGGATTTGGATCCGTGGAGGGAAGAAGTTGAGGCGGTTAAGGAAGTGTCACCGCGCGCGTGTGCGTCGTGCTAATCTTGGCATTCAGTTCTTTTAAGAAGATGCTTCAGTACTCTACTAGGGAAATATTCAAGCCTACTCTACGCGATCATCCTACTCAACGCATGTACGTACATTATTTATATCAGTGTTATATGGCTCTAACATTTTTAGAAAGTACAGTACTCTTTTCCATCCTTTCTATAGGACGTAATTCACTCTTGCAAAGAGGATTATGACATCTATAATCTTGATAATCATTTCATTAGCCAGATCGAATAAATTGCAATGACCGTGGCCAGATGATGTGGAACTACGACTACTTCCTTTACATTTGATCAAGAAATTGTGTTAAAGCAAACAAACATGATCAAGTGTTGTAACAAAAGAAGTTACACACAAAGTCCGCCACTTTGTGGACTCTGAGTCTGGCTAGAGAGACGTGCTTGACTTCGAACCATTGATAACTCTCTCGTCCGGACTCCAATTGGGTGATTCAATTTGCGTTAGAAAGCTTATCTCATGCACTTGCCAACGCAATCAGATTCAGTTCAAACTAGGTGGATAGGCGAGACTTGTAGGTGTCTCATTCGATCCAAAACGCTGGCACTCGACAAACAGCTTGCAACCTGCACAACACATCAGCAGGGATGGGATATATGAAGCTGAGTAAAAGCTAAACATCATTGAGGATCAGGTACAGATGACGCAGGGTAACAATTTACGTATATGGATGTTGATTTGGTTACCATATCTATCTGAATTTGGATCGTCATTGAAACTTTCATCAAAGTTTAGTTTTGCCCAACCCCTCTCTCGGGATTTCCATTTTTCAGCTGGATCTTTTTTTTTTTTGCTATACATAAGTTCTTTCTCACATATTATAGGCTGTTCTATCGGCCAGGTGTTTTGCATGGAGTACAAGTAGGACTATAGGAAATAAACAAACTTTTCAATGTTATATTTGCCACGCCGAAAATGATGTTGTTGCACAGGTGCTACGTCCTCCACTATAAGAAAAGGTCCAACAAACTTTCTGTTATATTGAGGATGAGCATTAGCGCATTCCTTTCTCGCTTTATTTTTTATATTATTTTTTAAAAACGTATTGAGCTACAAAGCGTGAAAAACGTTGCACATTAGCATATCCGATTTTCTTACTTTAATTTTATATATGATTTTTTAAAAGTGATTTGACTGAGTAAGTGAAAAAAGGACACACAAGCGTGACATGGAGCGGAAGGATGGAGAAGCGGTTGGGGAGCAAAATTAAATACTCCCTTCGTTCGGAAAATGATGTCTTTGATTTGTCCAAATATGGATGTATGTGTACACTAAAATATGTCTATATACATCCAAATCTAGATAAATCTAAGACATCCTTTTCCGAACGAAGTGAGTAGAAAAGATCAGAACATTTAAAAGGAAACTATAGAGACGGTAAAGAAACGGAAGGATGGAGAAGCGGTTGGGGAGCAAAATTAAATACTCTCTTCGTTCGGAAAAGGATGTCTTTGATTTGTCCAAATATGGATGTATGTGTACACTAAAATATGTCTATATACATCCAAATCTAGATAAATCCAAGACATCCTTTTTCGAACGAAGGGAGTAGAAAAGATCAGAACATTTAAAAGGAAACTATAGAGACGGTAAAGAAACGGGTGGCATTTCACGATTTCCGTCTAAAACCAGATAAAAAAACACAAACCGTCCAAACACCAGCGGAAAATCCTCGGGCTGGACGGATACGTCAGCTAAACTATAGAGACGGTAAAGAAACGGGTGGCATTTCACGATTTCCGTCTAAAACCAGATAAAAAAACACAAACCGTCCAAACACCAGCGGAAAATCCTCGGGCTGGACGGATACGTCAGCTAAATAAATAAAAAAGTCGGATTCGACAAAAAAAATCGTCGACAGCAGGGATCGAACCTGCGCGGGCGTAGCCCAACAGATTTCAAGTCTGTCTCCTTAACCACTCGGACATATCGACTATGGTGCATGCTTAATAGTTTCTCTATTATAGTACTAGTAAACTGCACGTGCTTTGCAATTGCACGTAACCGACCAAGCAAGGCAACCTGACGAAAATACATATAGTGCAAAAAAATTCAATATCATGTGAAAATAATAGGAATTATGTTGACATTGTCGATCATTTGTAGTGCCAAATCTGACACCAAGGTTTCAACTTGGTGCCCTATAAAACACTGGACACTATTGTTCGTTGTGAGCTGATATCCATACTGTTTCAGCACAACTATTCATAGGTACAGTTTTTTCATATCCTCATAAGCTCTAAACTAAATTATGAGTTGTTTAAAAGAAGCGGAGATCTTAAGCATGGACACACAAAGCTAAGCCCAGTCCTTCACTTCAATTTCTCCGTGTTCAAAACAGGCTTCAAGAATTACCCAGCCAAAGGAAGTTTAAAACGTGAGATCATATACTGATTTATCAATACAAAATGTTTTTTATATGAAAAGGGGTATTAAATGGCATCTTCTGCAATACAAACCAGCCCACAACCTTCAACATAGTTCTTGTAATCTCTACAGCTAGCACAACCTATCAGCTCCTAAAATTAGAGAAGAGTTAATTAAGCACACTCATGGTTCGTAAATCAAATAATTTAGTCTAAGGATGACAAAACACAAAGATTGTCGCTTAAATGTACACATTACACTTTACTTGCCTTAATGTATAAATCATGACAATGATTTAGAGAGTATGATGAACCATGGTCCAGTACTATACGGAAGATAAAGAAATAGTACATGTAGTTACGGCGTGGTCTTCTAACAGAACTATAGCGCTGCTAACAGAAGTGTTGCGTGCTTCCTGACAAAGGAAAAAGAGCATCGTCCTTTAGCTACACTAGGGAACTTAATGCGGCAATGCCGCACCCGTGTGGTAAATAAAATTTAAATTTTGGTAATGTGCGCATTTAGAAATTGTGTAGGTTTGGAAATTTTTGAAGTTTGGAAAAGTTTGCGTTCTGAAATTGTTTAGTTTTTGAAAATTGTTCAAGTTTGGGTGTTTTATAGATTTGATTTTTGTTTACTTTTGCGAGGTGGTCAGATTTGAAAGATATTTAAAAGTTTAAATATCTAAAATTGAAAATTAATCATACGCCATAAATAGTCAGCATTTTTTTTTTGTTTATTCAATATATTTTTTCATATTTTGTTGATGGCTATAGTTTAAGTTACTGATTTTGTAGCATTTAGTAGATTTTGGAAATTTTATAAATACTCTAAAACAATATTTGTAAAGTGTTTTAAATTGTTTGGAACATGTTCTATTTCAAATTTTGTTTGTTGATTCAACTATGTTTATTTGGAAAATAAATTTGGTATAGCTACAGATTGTTGAGAAATAATCTAAAATTATGCGGTATTACTATTATTTTCGTTGGTGAATTAGTTTTTTTATAATATGTGTAAGTTTGGGAAGTAGTCATATATATTTGAATATTATGTAACTCGTAGAAGTATGGAAATATACTCATATACGTTTGAATTATCAAAAAAAAATACATTGTGAATTAGGGGAGAAGTTTTGGTATTTTAAGTATGTTTAAGAGTTGTTTAATTTTGTTGTGTCAAATAACCATGGTTAATTTTTTCGAGCATTCTTGAATTCGATATAACTAAGTAGGATTTATTTTTTAGAAAGCATTTAGGTATGTTCAATATTTTTTTCTCATGGACTATGAATTAGTTATGAATTGTTTGAAAATTAATGTAAAATTTTGCGGTGTTACTATTATGCTCCGTTGGTATTTTCCGTTGGTGAATTAGTTTATATGGGAAATAAATTGAGAAAATAATGTTGTAGTGCAATATAGATCGTGCTGATAAAAATAATGTTAATAAAATTAGTTTTGGAAAAGTTATGCGGTGAAGAAACGTATGTTTTATTCTAGGGAGACATTATGTACAGTAGTGATTTTTTCAAAACATTCACTGAATTAAAATCTTCAAATATGTTTGAATTAGGACATAAGTAGTTATTATTCTAGAGTCGACCAAAAATCGAAACCGATTACGGAAATGGAACCTATTCGTCGGCGCGAAAAAATTTCGTGTATATATTTTCTGGAAGTTTCGAAAAAAAAAATGTGGGGGGACATTATGTACAGTAGTGATTTTCTCAAAATATTCACTGAATTAAAATCTTCAAATATGTTTGAATTAGGACATAAGTAGTTATTATTCTAGATTCGACCAAAAATCGAAACCGATTACGGGAATGGAACCTATTCGTCGGCGCGAAAAATTTTCGTGTATATATTTTCTGGAAGTTTCACAAAAAAAAAAAAAAGTCCACTGTAGCTACGAACTGCAGCTACTGTAGCACGCTACAGTGCGACACTACAGTGGAAACGCACTGTAGATCTACAGTGGCCGAAACGCTTCACGCCTTTATATATAGGTAGTATGATAATAAAAAATTGACATATAAAATAGTAGTCACTGATCAACATACCTACCTATTATGAGTGGATGCATGCAAAGCGGCATCATATACATAAAACAAAGGGTAGAAAAAAATTAGAATAGAAAAAGTAGGGTTGGCCGATCGCGGCGGTGATCCTCGGCCGGGCCTCGGTCCGGCAAGCTGCGGGTGGCCAAGGTGGTGGTGGTGCGGCCGGTTGGCGGCGGGGAGCAGCGGTAGCTTGCGCGCAGTCGGCCGATCGCCGGAGTGCGGCCGGCAGCGTCCTTCTCGGCTCAGATCTGGGCCCAAGAGGGCCCCATCTAGGCTTGGGCAGGCCACCCAGGCGTGGTGGCGCCACCCCCGGTGGACGGAGGAGTAGGGCATGTGCCGGGGATGGCGGCAACGATGGTGCCCTTGCTGCAGCACGACGGTGGGGTTTTACGGGCCCTTTTGGGCTCGGCGGGGATGGTGAGGGCATGGTTTTCTCTGCTGCTGCATCCGGTCGGCTACTGGCGAAAGTGGAGGCATGTCCCTCACGCGTGCATGCCACTGTACCGCCGACCCTCGCCAGGATTCCTTCTAATCGGTTTTACCAACTTCGCGGCATGGACCACAATGAGATGACGGTGATGATTGCAAGACCGTGGTGGCGTGCACTTGAAAGTGCATGAGCCCTCATGCGTGGTTTTGGTAATTAATGACAATCTCTATGGACTAATGGTTGCATTGAGCTATCCTTGTAGGGCTTGTCCATTGGAAATGTTTGAACACCATGTGTTGGTATCAAGATTGAAAGAAGAAGATAAAGTGATGACCAAAGTAATATTCAAGTCATCATATATATTAAGAGAAGAAGATGAAGTGCAAGTTCAAGAGAAGCATATCGAAGAAATCCTATGCTTGAAGCTTGTCACCCATTTGGAGATATTGGTCAAGTGAAGATGTGCCTTATAGAGGCTCTTCCATATTGGTGTATGGAGAAGCGATATGTGAGTCTTCACCAAGCAAAGTGCAATCAAGAAAGGTGGTCCACTTGAAGAAATCAAGATCGTCATCTTCTAGCTCAAGTGGAATGCGCAAGGCAAAGGTCTGATCTTGATAGGGTTTCTATTTTACCGGTCTCATGGTGTTAGTGGGAGACCGGGTTATAGGATAGACGGCGTACTATCAAGAGGGCTCTCAAGTGAATAACTTGATCCCATATTTGTGGAGAGCTCAAATCTTTGCATACTTGGCATATCATTTTTCTTGGTTCTTATTTGGTTTTTCTCCTTGTTGGGTTTTGGTGCTTGTAGTGATCTTCATGACAAGCCCAAGTTTACCGAATACGGATTTCGTATGGAAAACTTGTTGCATTTTCGGTTTTGGAGTTTCTTCCGGTTCGTCGTTTTTAGAGAGGTTTTACCTTTCTACATTTGGTTTTATACTCTCTCATTGGACTATGATGTTTCTCTGCATGATCTTGTAAAGCTCGTTGTGGTGATTCCAACGAGACCAAGAACATCGAAAACGGAGGTATGCTCAAGAAATGTTCGTTTTCATGTTGGATCTTTCTGCAGTTTTTATAGGGCGGAGTCTCCGGTGTAATCACACCGGAGTCTCCGATCTGGGTCAGAAATCTGAATATTTTCGAGCTGTGCCTTTTGGGGTGTGCTCACAACGCACCGGAGTCTCCGGACTCAGGGGTACCGGAGTTTCCGGCCTGTCGGTTTTGGCACTTACGCCCCCCATGGACGGCGCTCTCGGTGTATAGAGGCCGGAAGTGGGCCGGAAGTGCCCCGGAGACTTCAGCGTCTCTGGTCAGACCGGAGTCTCCGCACCCCAGGACCAGAGTCTCCACCCGGACCGGAGTCTCCGGTGTTATTTTTCCTGCAATGGCTCTTTTCTTCGTGGGACCTATAAAAGGCCCCCCTTCATCCCCAAAGAGACCAGCTCTTCCAAGCACGATTTTCCCCCTCTCTCACCTCCATTGTTGACCTTAAAAAGCTTGCCCCTTGATGACCCACAAGTATAGGATCGCAACAGTCTTCGAGGGAAGTAAAACCCAAATTTATTGATTCGACACAAGGGGAGCCAAAGAATATTTATAAGCCTTGACAGATGATTTGTCAGTTCAGCTGCACCTGGAAGTAGACTTGCTCGACACAGTTTATCAGTAGCAACAGTTTTATGACAGTAGCAGTAGTGAAATAATAGCAGCAGTAAAATAAAGACAGCAGTAATAATTGCAGTAGACAGCAGGATTAAAATACTGTAGGCATAGGGATGGATGAACGGGCGTTGCATGGATAAGATAATTCATGAAATAGTCATACATAGGGCAATTGCAGATAAATAATAAGGTATCCAAGTAATAATCAATCATAGGCATGTGTTCCGTATTTAGTCGTACGTGCTCGCAATGAGAAACTTGCACAACATCTTTTGTCCTACCAGCCCGTTTGCAGCGGGGCCTCAAGGGAAACTACTGGTAATTAAGGTGCTCCTTTTAATAAAGCACCGGAGCAAAGCATTAACACTCCGTGAACACATGTGATCCTCACGTCGCAACCATCCCCTCCGGTTATCCCAATTTCTGTCACTTTGGGGCCTCGGGTTCCGGACAGTGACGTGTGTATACAACTTATAGATATGATCCAAAACAATAATTATCATCATGATTCAATAACATGTTCAGATCTGAGATCATGGCACTCGGGCCCTAAGTGACAAGCATTAAGCATAATAAGTTGCAACAATGACAATAAGCACTACCGATGGATACTAGGCACCATGCCCTAACAAATCTCACAACTATTACATGAATGATCTCATCCAATCCCTACCATCCCCTCAGCCTACAGCGGGGAATTACTCACACATGGATGGGGGAGTCATGGATGGTCGATGGAGAGGTGGCGGTGATGATGATGGCGATGATCTCCTCCAATTCCCCGTCCCGGCAGGGTGCCAGAACGGAGTTTCTGATCCCCGAAATAGGGTTTTCGATGGCGGCGGAGCTCTGGAAGTTTTCTGGAAAAAGCGTCGATCCCCCGAAGTTTTTAGGTCAGAGGCTTTAAGTAGTCCAAAGGGGAGCGTCGGGGGCCACACAGGGTGGCCACACCACCCCTGGGCGCGGCAAGGGCCCACCCGCCCTGGGTGCGTGTGGTGCCCCTGTGCACCCTCCTCGCTTCGTCTTCTGGCTCCGTGGGTCTTCTGGAAAAATAGAATTTCTGGAATTTTTCTGGAATTTTCCTAAAACTTTGACTTTCTGCACAAAAACAAGACACCAAGGCAATTCTGCTGAAAACAGCGTTAGTCCGTGTTAGTTGCATTCAAATCACACAAATTAGAGGAAAAACAATAGCAAAAGTGTTCGGAAAAGTAGATACGTTTTGGACGTATCAACTCCCCCCAAGCTTAGCTTATTGCTTGTCCTCAAGCAATTCAGTTAACAACTGAGTGCGATAAAAGAAACTTTTACGAACACATTTGCTTCATATGATGTATACATACCTACTATATGATCAAACTTAGGCAATTCATAATAGGAACCATGCAAATAATGACACCTAGTAGTTATGCAAATCATGAAAAGATACCAAAGTACTAAGAATGAATAACATAGCATACATCTATCCACAAGAATTGCAATGTTCGTAAAAAGATATGACAAAGTGGTATCTCGCTTGCCTTTGTTTGAAGGGCAAAACATAAATGCCAAGGCACCTCTGAAGTTCAAGTGAAGACTAGATATAAAGATATCAAAGATAAGAGTATCATAGTTATACCTCAATTAATCGTATCCTGGGACAAGCACATTACACTAAGAACGACAGTTATGCTCTCGAAGAAGTGCTCAAAGAAAGGATGGTGACTCAACATAAAAATAAAAGATTGGCCCTTCGCAGAGGGAAGCAGGGATTAACACGTGCTAGAGCTTTTTATTTTAAAAACAGAGGTAAAAATGTTTTGAGAGGTGTTTGTTAATTGTCAACGAATGGTAGCGGGTGAGAACAGTATTCTACCTGTCAAACGGACTTTTAAGAGCGGCTCCCATGAAGGACGTTATTTCTACCAGCAAGGCAGATCATCCCTCTTTCTCTTTGGTTTACACACATGCAGGTATTTCACTGTTTGTCATTGCTTACTGATGAATCAGGGCAAAAGTGTGAAGAGAATTAAGGTTAAAGTTGTAATTAATTGGGACTGGGCACCCCGTTGCCAGCTCTTTTTGCAAAATTATTGGATAAGCGGATGTATATGCCGCTAGTCCAGGTGTAAAAGTCCATTTGACAAATAGAATAAAGAATAACCACACTAATTCCTCATGAGCTAGTAAACATTGACACAAAAAGGGAAATATTTTGAAGTTTTAAAGGTAGCACATGCAAATTTACTTGGAATGGCTGAAATACCATGCATAGGAATTTTTGGTGGACTCTTTGGGATAACTTGGTTTAAAGGATTTGGATGCACGAGCAGCATTCCCGCTCAGTACAAGTGAAGGCTAGCAATAGACTGGGAAGCGACAACCACGAGAGCGATAACGGTCATAATCATGCTTGCGACAAAATAAAATTAACGGAGGCATAAAGATGATACTAAAACTCTGAGGCAAAATAGATCATCAAGGCTTAATTGACTTTTATTTTTCAGTCATAACATGTGTGAGTATGTGCCAAGTCGAATCAAGTGAATTATTCAGAGGAGGATACCATCCTGCCATACCGTTTTACGAATAGAACAATGCATGTAAATATCTATATGACATGTTATTCGCTATTAGCAATTTGGTACTGGTCATAAGAAGACATGAACTACTAAGTAATCATTAAATAACATAACCACTACCATGATAGCTAAGCATGTTCACATGAGTAGGTATATTTACAAAAATGAAAAACAAATAGAGTTCATACCAGCCTTTTACCACATCCGAATTGTCGTAGATCGTCATTATTGCTTTTCACTTGTGTGGCTTGAATGATGTGAAATGATAACCAAGCCCAAGTGGAACCACGAAATTTTGAACTCCTGAAACAACTATACAAAACGCAGAAGAACAACAAATATTTTTGGGTTTTCGAATTAAAGCAAGCATAGAAAGAAACAAGCAAACAAAGCAAAATCTTTTTGGATTTTTGAATAACAAACCGAAATGAAAAATAAAGTAAACTAGCACTACAAATTCAAAAGCAAGAGAAATAAAGGAAATATTTTTGGTCTTTTGGTGTTTTGCGAAAATGAAATGGATACAAGAAACAAAAGAAAAGAAACAAACTAAAACATGGATATACAAAGTACCGACATGATATGAATATGATAAAATGAGTGAACTTGTCGGCATACCTCCCCCCAAGCTTAGGCTTTTGGCCTAAGTGGGAGACAATCATCCACATGGCCCAGAACTCCATCCAGGTGGATCATACCTAGCGTGATCATAATCAGGATCCTGTGAAGAAGAAGGGCCTGCAGCTCCATAATCAGGATACTGGTATGAAGAGCTCGTAGTGTCGAAGGGCTGAATGAAGTCCTCCTCAGGACCTCTTCCCTCACTATCCGCATGAAGGCCATGCTCCTCCATATATGCATCAAGGTCTCCCTCCGAGAATGACCATCCTTGCCTGACATCAAGGTTAAACAAAAGAGGCGCAGGCAAACAGACTATGCGTTCATAGATTTTAGTTCTCCACCTAGTCTTCTTAACAAAAACCAATTCATAGGATAGATTATCAATGGTGGACCAGCGAGAAACAAATTGGTGGCTAATCATAGAGTTAAGATCAAGTCTTTCAATGGGAAGCTGAATATCAAAATGATGTGGTCCTACACCATGCATGGCTAATAAACGAGAAGCAATGAGACCACCACAAACCCCTCCTTTTTCACGGTTAGTGGAGAGACGAAATGCAATCATAGCTCCCAAGTTATAAGTTCTATCACATCTTAAGGCAGCAGAAAGAAATGCCAAATCATAAACAGATAATTTACTTGCATTCTTCCTAGCTAGAACACATTTGCTAATGTAGTAGGCAAAATATCGAATAGATGGGAGTTGGATGTTTCGAATTTTACCATCCTCGGCTGTAAAATCTCTCCCTTGGCAAATCTCTGAGTAGAGGTCTTGTAAATACTTTGGTTGACCTCTAATCCTCTCATGAGACCCCCAATGTGGTACCTTAATAGCTGCACAAAAATCATGAAGAGACAAATCTACAGCTTTATTGTAGATATTATAATGAACCATGGGAGTAGGCAAATTCCAACTAAACCTAAAACTTTGAACCACCGACATAGTCAGCTTTACATATTGATGTGGTTCATCAGCAACAAAGTATTCCAATCCCTGCATTAGAGATTAGAGTGTTGAAATCTTGCAAGATCTCTGCAGCATTCATAAACTCATGGCATGGATAAATAGAGGGAAACACAGAGTCTTCACGGTTGACTCCCATGACCTCTGATACTTCCAATTCTTCATAATTAAGTTGGTTTCCATCCATCTTCCTTTTCTGAAATTTTAAACAAACCTCATAAAAATGATTTTAGAGTGATTAATTCAAGGGAAACACTAGGGAGACTTGCTAGAGGACTAAACATGCATCAAAACTAGTTAATCTAAACAAGAACAAGCATGCAAGCTCTAATAACATGTCACCTACAGTACCAAAATGCCAAAGATATAAGCAACTAAACAAAATTCTATTTGGATAATCGGAGGAGTCACATACCGGAGAGCAATTGATCCAAATTTCAGCAGCAAAGATGGGCTGAGCAAGTAGATCGAAAAATCTCGAGCAAGAGCAGCAAGAACACGAGTTTGAGCAATGGTGGTGTGTTTGGTCGGGAGAGAGAAAGGAGTGGGAGAGAGATGATGAGTGGAGGGCCAGGTGGACCCCACACCAGGGCAGGGCGCGGCCTGCCCTCCACCGCGCCGTGGGGCGTGTGGTGGCCTGGTGGGTCCCCCTGGTCATCCTCTGGTACTCCCACGTTCCTTTTAAAAACTAGGACTTGTAGAATTTTTTCAGAATTTTTTTGAAAACTTTTATTTCTGACATTTTCTGGGTGCTTAAACAATGAAAACTAGACAAAATGAATTTATGTAAAGACCAAGCATTACTTAACTTTGCAAATTACAGTAGCAAAACAGTAGGTAAAAACAAAGGTGAGAAAGAAAAATGTTGTTTAGCAATTTTATGCATGTAAAACATATTTGTTAACAAGGTTGATCAAGTCTTGCCACCAAATACATTTTATATGACATAAAAGAATTAAACCACATTGAACAATTATGTTACCTTAAATGGTATAGCTATAGATCCAATCATAAGATATTGAAGTTCTTCATGAGGTTCATATATAGGGCAATCAATACTTCCCACTTTGATACTTTTAATATTGGTAATTGTATTAACTCCAAATATCTTGTCCAGCTTCTTGGGAAAATAAACAGTATGCTCTTTGTCATTAACATGGAAAGTTACTTTTCCTTTGTTGCAATCAATAACAGCCCCTGCAGTGTTAAGAAAAGGTCTTCCAAGAATAATAGACATATTATCATCTTCAGGCATTTCAAGCACAACAAAATCAGTTAATATCAAGCAATTATTAGCCACTTGAACAGGAACATCTTCACATATACCAACAGGAACAGCAGTAGATTTATCAGCCATTTGCAAAGATATATCAGTTGGTATCAATTTTTCCAAGTAAAGTCTTGTAAAGAGAAAAAGGCATAACACTCACCCCTGCACCTAAATCACATAAGGCAGTTCTAACATAGTTATTTTTATAGAGCAAGGAATAGTTGGTATACCTGGATCTCCAAGCTTCTTTGGAACCTTACCATTGAAAGAATAATTAGCAAGCATGGTAGAAATCTCTTCATTAGGAATCTTTCTCTTGTTAGAGACAATATCTTTCATGTACTTTGAATAGGGAGGTAACTTAATAGCATCAGTCAAAGGAATTTGCAAAAACAAAGGTTTCATCCATTCACAAAATTTGTTATAATGTTCTTCTTCCTTAGATTTGAGTTTCTTAGTGGAAAAGGCATTTGTTTTTGCACCCAAGGTTCTCTTTCATTACCATGTTTCTTAGCAAGAAAATCTTCTTTAGTGTACTTTTTGTTTTTAGAATGCTTTTCAGGTTCCTCTTCACTTTCCTCTTTATCAGAAGCATCATTCTTATTTTATCATTAGCATGTTCATTACCACTCTCAGTTTCAGCATCAGAGATAGATATACTATTTGGATTATTAACATGCTCATTGTCTTTAATAGGTTCAGGAGATTCCTCAACATGTTTATGTTTCTTCTTCTTCTTTTTCTTAGAAGGAGTAGTAGTTTCATTAACTAGTTGAGAATCTTGCTCAATTCTTTTAGGATGTCCCTCAGGATATAAAGGATCCTGAGTGGAAGCACCACCTCTAGTTGCTATACCAAAAGCATGTTTATCATTTTCTCTAGAAGCATTACCTAGCAAATCTTTTTGCACTTTAGTCAATTGCTCAATTTGAGTTTGAACCATACGAAAATGTTTAATGAGTATTTTAACATCATTAGAAGTTCTTTCCAAAACATCATGCAAATGATTAATGACATGAGAATTCTTTATGAAGCTATTTTCTATTCTCCTATTGAAATTGTTTTGCTTAACAATGAAATTATCAAACTCATCTAAGCATTGATCAGGAGGTTTAGAATAAGGGATATCTCTATCATCAAAGTCCCAGATCTCAGGGCCGTTTTGCCAACCGCCGACATGAACGAAATGGAAGCTAATCCTCTGGAAAGTACGGTAGTAGCATCCAAATGTGCAAATGTTGTGGCAGGAGAGAGTGTACCTCAACTGTAGATGAGTGAGGAATTGGCTTACACAATTCTTCTATCGGCGGAAGATTTTTCACATCTTCAGATTTAATACCTTTCTCCTTAAGAGATTTCTTGGCTTCTCTCATTTCTTCATCATTCAATTCAATTACTCCTCTTTTCCTCGGCGTAGGTACCGGAGTTGGTTCAGGCAGGGTCCAATCATCATGATTTTGGCTTATCTTAGCCAATAATTCCTCGGCTTCATCTAGAGTTCTTTTCCTGAAAACACAACCAGCACAATTATCCAGGTATATCCTAGATTCAACAGTTAGTCCATTATAAAATATATCAAGAAGTTCATTTTTAGCTAGTTGATGTCCAGGCCGAGCTCTAAGTAAAGAACAAAACCTTGCCCAAGATTCAGGCATTTTCTCTCCCTCGTTTTGCTTAAAGTTAAAGATTTTCTGTAAAGCAGCATGTTGAGCATTAGCAGGAAAATATTTCTGAAAAAAAGCATTGACTAAACCCATCGGGCTCTCAATAGATCTAGGAGATAAATCATTAAACCAAGTTTTAGCTTCATCTTTCAATGAGAAAGGGAAAATTTTAGTAACAAAGTAACTGCGTTTCTTAATATCATCAGAAAACAAACTACTCAGAGTAGAGAGAGTGTTCATATGTTCTACAGCACTTTCATTTACAGTTCCTCGAAAAGGTTCTTTCTCAGCAATAGTTATAAAAGACAAGTCCACAGAGAAATCATAGTCTTTATCTTTTATATTTATGGGAGATGTAGCGAATTTAGCATCAGGAGAAAGTTTATAGTTGACAGCACGTTTTTGAAGAAGATTTTTAATAGCATTAACATCTTTAGAGGTATCACAATTCATGCATTCATCAATAAAGTCATCATCAAGTTCAACATAAGTTTCCTCAAGATCATCACTAGTAGTTTCTCTCGTTTCAGGTGAATAAGCAGGTGTAACAGGAGTTTCATTAGGTGTTTCAGTATTTTCAAGTTGTTTAGATTTAGCAATTGTAGCATCTAGAAAAGGACCTAGTGAACCTCTTTCATCAAGCACAGTAGAAGCATCATCAAATTCATCAGAAACATTCTCAGATTCAGCAGAAGTAGCAGCACGTGAAGCATGTGCATGTGGTGGTGTGACAAGCTGATTTATAACAGACGGCGAATCAAGAGCAGCAGAAGTATTCAGAGTTGTAACTCTCCTTGTAGTGGATGGCAATATGCGAACCTTATCATCACGAGGTTTACCCATGGTGAATGAATTGCAGCGAACAGTATGACTCCCTGGTGAGCTTATAAATAGAGCTATGCTCCCCGGCAACGGCGCCAGAAAATAGTCTTGATGACCCACAAGTATAGGGGATCGCAACAGTCTTCGAGGGATGTAAAACCCAAATTTATTGACTCGACACAAGGGGAGCCAAAGAATATTTATAAGCCTTGACAGATGATTTGTCAGTTCAGCTGCACCTGGAAGTAGACTTGCTCGACACAGTTTATCAGAAGCAACAGTTTTATGACAGTAGCAGTAGTGAAATAATAGCAGCAGTAAAATAAGGACAGCAGTAATAATTGCAGTAGACAGCAGGATTAAAATACTGTAGGCATAGGGATGGATGAACGGGCGTTGCATGGATAAGATAATTCATGAAATAGTCATGCATAGGGCAATTGCAGATAAATAATAAGGTATCCAAGTAATAATCAATCATAGGCATGTGTTCCGAATTTAGTCGTACGTGCTCGCAATGAGAAACTTGCACAACATCTTTTGTCCTACCAGCCCGTTTGCAGCGGGGCCTCAAGGGAAACTACTGGTAATTAAGGTGCTCCTTTTAATAAAGCACCGGAGCAAAGCATTAACACTCCGTGAACACATGTGATCCTCACGTCGCAACCATCCCCTCCGGTTATCCCAATTTCTGTCACTTTGGGGCCTCGGGTTCCGGACAGTGACGTGTGTATACAACTTATAGATATGATCCAAAACAATAATTATCATCATGATTCAATAACATGTTCAGATCTGAGATCATGGCACTCGGGCCCTAAATGACAAGCATTAAGCATAATAAGTTGCAACAATGACAATAAGCACTACCGATGGATACTAGGCACCATGCCCTAACAAATCTCACAACTATTACATGAATGATCTCATCCAATCCCTACCATCCCCTCAGCCTACAGCGGGGAATTACTCACACATGGATGGGGGAGTCATGGATGGTCGATGGAGAGGTGGCGGTGATGATGATGGCGATGATCTCCTCCAATTCCCCGTCCCGGCAGGGTGCCAGAACGGAGTTTCTGATCCCCGAAATAGGGTTTTCGATGGCGGCGGAGCTCTGGAAGTTTTCTGGAAAAAGCGTCAAACCCCCCGAAGTTTTTAGGTCAGAGGCTTTAAGTAGTCCAAAGGGGAGCGTCGGGGGCCACACAGGGTGGCCACACCACCCCTGGGCGCGGCAAGGGCCCACCCGCGCCCTGGGTGCGTGTGGTGCCCCTGTGCACCCTCCTCGCTTCGTCTTCCGGCTCCGTGGGTCTTCTGGAAAAATAGAATTTCTGGAATTTTTCTGGAATTTTCCTAAAACTTTGACTTTCAGCACAAAAACAAGACACCAGGGCAATTCTGCTGAAAACAGCGTTAGTCCGTGTTAGTTGCATTCAAATCACACAAATTAGAGGAAAAACAATAGCAAAAGTGTTCGGAAAAGTAGATACGTTTTGGACGTATCACCCCTCTCTCAATTCCACCCATGATTCTTGCATATATCTTTGAGGGAAAAGTGAGAGGAAATCTAGATCGAAAATTCCACCAATCCATCCCTCCTCTGAGTGAGGGGAACCTAGTAGATCTTGGTCTTGGAGTTCCATTTGTTGAGTTCTTCTTTGTTCTTCCTCTCTTCTCCCCCCACAAGCATTAGTTGCTTTTGGTGGGATTTGGGAGTGAAGGACTTGAGCGCTTCTTGTGTTTTTGCCTTTGCTTTTGTGCATCGGTTTGTGCTCTCCACGAAGATTCGTGGAAGTGAAAGTTTGTGAGCTTGTTACTCTTGGGTCATTGGACCCTAGACGGTTGTTGGTGACTTGGGAGCTCCCAATCCTTTTGTGGGTTGTGCCACAAGATTGTTGTAAAGGCTCCGAATTCCGCCTTGAAGGATTCCGATAGTGGAAGGTGAACCGAGGTTTTGGGCAAGGTTCATCGGAGAATAGGGTGAGGCCATTTGTGGTGTTTGAGTTTGAAATTCACACCCCTCCAATGAGACGTACTCCCCTAAAAAGGAGGAACTCGGGAATACATCTTCGTCTCTGTGTGCCTCGTTTATTTCTATACCCGAGCTCTTTACTTATGCACTTTACATTGTGATAGCCTTCGTGCTTGAAGTATCCTATATTGCTATCACCTTGTTGCTTGTCCTGCTTAGCATAAGTTGTTGGTGCACATAGGTGAGCCTAGTTTACTTAGGTTGTTGGCTTGTTAATTTAAACACATAGTTTTATTCGGCAATTATCAAGCCTAAACCGGAAAAAAAATTAAATCGCCTATTCACCCCCCTGCTCTAGACGACATCCTTGTCCTTTCAATTGGTATCAGAGCCTCGGCTTTCTTTTTGGGCTTTACCGCCTAGAGAGTAAAAATGTCGTTTAGAGAATTAGTGCACGATCCCACTTTCATATTCGATGGCATAAATTATGATGTTTGGAAATTTCGCATGCTTAATCTTTTTAGGGCCATGGGTCCAAATTATATAAAGAGTATTGTAGATATGGGTTTTTCTCCTCCAATGGATTCCCAAGAATTATCTATAGAGGATGAGGAAAACTCTTATCTCGATACTCAAGTATCTAATGGTCTTATTTGTGTTTTGAGCGATGTAGTTCTTGCATCAATCATGCCTTTTTGGAATGCACATGAGTTGTGGACAAAACTTTAAGATAAATATGACGTGTCCACCATAATTCAGGATGATTGTTCTCCCTCCACATCCGGCCGCGATGAGTTCACAACTTCTTCCACTCCGCCAACATGTGATTTGTCAGAAGGTAATGATATGGTGAGTGGTGATAGAAATTGCTTTGTTGATAGTGAATATTCTATTAACTATACTTTATCTCTATCTCTTTGTAATGTTCTATCTTTGGGCTTAAACACTTCTAGCACTCCAAATGTCTTACATGCTAGTGTTGCTAGTCCTTGCATATCATGTAATAGTTGCTTAACTAAATCTCATGATTATATGCTTCCTATATCTTGTTGTCATGAAACCAATGCTTCCATATCCTCTATTACTTGTGTGACTAACAATGTAGAGGAAACCCAACATTTGTTGGAACAAGACATGGATCTCAATGGTGCTTCAAGTGATTCTTCATCATCATCGTCCATTTCTCACTTTTGCCTTATGGCTAGGGATTCAAAGGTATCTCCACCTTTGGAACCCTCTACATCTTGTGATGATGAGGATTATTATGGTTTAAAATATAATGATGCCGACTCCTTAAAAGAGAAAGGTGAGATGGTATTTTGTGCTCTACCTCAAGGTAGTAAAGCTATCTCCCCTTTATGTGAACTTTTGACTTATGCTATTAAGAGTTGCGAAGTCATTGAAGAAAAGGGGAGACTTGAAAGAGAATATGCTAATGAAATTGCTTCTTTCACCGTCACTCTTGAGGAAGAGCAAGAGCTTCGAGTGTGTCTTGAGGAGAAACTTGAATCTCTTGACGAAACAAATGATCTAATTATTGCTAAAATCATTAAGGAAAGAGATCATGCTCTTGCTAAATATAAAGTGCTTAAAAAGGAAAAAAGTTGAATTTGGTGTTGACAATGCTAGACTAATTGAGCACATAGAGAGACTTGACAAAGCTCACAAGGCTTTGGAAAGTGAACACTCTCTTGTTATCAAGTCTCATGATAAACTCCAAACTCAACTATCTAAAAATGATGTGCCTAGCTCCTCTACTCCCTAATGTGATCATGCTAGTATTTTTGAGGAAAATGCTAGGTTAAATGATGAGCTTGCCAAGTTGTCTTCTTCCATTTCTAATGTTAATGATGCTTGTGCTACTAACTCTACTTCTCGTGAAGCATCTATTTTGAAGCAGAATGTTCAGCTAGGGCTCAACTTGAGTTGCTAACTAGCAAGTATGGGAAATTGGAAGAAAGTCATGAAAAGCTCTCTAGCTCTAATGAGGATCTTCTAGCATCCCATGCTAAGCCAAAGTTAGCTCATGAGGCTATTATGTCAAAGGTAACATCTGTTGGAGATATGCCCTAGAGGCAATTAATAAAGAGATTTTATTTGTCATATCTCAATTGTTCATAATACGTTTTAATACCATGCTATAATTGTATTACGCGGAAACATTAATACACGTGTGGTATGAAAACAACCAGGTCCCTAGTAGCCTCTATTTAACTAGTTCGTTGGGTAACAGATGATCAAGATTTCCTGATCATGGACAAAGGCGTCGGTTAACAACGGAGTCATATCATTAGGTGAATGATTTGATGGACATACCCAAAAGATAGAAACGTAGTATTCATACCTTCGACTGTGAGATCATATCAAATCTCTGTTTCTGAAAGATATGGTTGATCGCATCAAACGACATGACTTATATAGCGTGACAATAAAGGTGACACTTTCGGGTATCGGAAAGAAGCAGTAGAAGCGAGTGATCAAGAGCGGGAATTGCCAATCCACATAGCAGGATAGATACTCTGGGCCCATTCGGTGAGATTACATCAATGAGCTTGCAAGCATGTGACTAGGTCACGGGGATGTAATATCACAGACGAGTAAAGATAGATTTGTCAATGGCGAGGTCAGCCTTGATAATCGTGATACCGGAGAATGACGCTCGGACAATCTAAGTATCGCTAGGCAAGAGGATGAGACTGGACGTCTAAAGGTCCAAACGATAGAAGACATTCGTGGACACACAGGGGCTATCATGGATATCCAGATCCCGCTGTTAGTCATTGATCGGAGAGGATGTCTCGATCATGTCTGGAGTGATCCCGAACCGTGGGGTAACACACTTAAGGGTGGGTGCCGATTAGATTGGATTTAGAGAGAAAAGAAATCGGGAACACCGGAAGTGTTCCGGAACTTGTCCGATGTTGATCGGAGGCAACGAAATAGGTTTCGGAGCCCAGATGAATTAAATAATATGTATTTAATATTAATTAGTGTTATTAGTGATTAAATATATTTTTATTTAATTTATTTCGAATTTTTAAAGGCATTAAATCATAAATGGGCCTTAGAGGCCCATTAGGGGAAAATCCCCAAAAGGAAAAAAAGGAAAAAAAAGAGGGAGAAGGGCCAGCCGGCCTAGGTGGGCCGAATGGGGCCCACCTAGGTGGCCGGCTGCCCCTTGGCCAGCGCATGGCCATGTGGGGTTTAGTCCCACATGGCCTTGCCAAGAGAGATGGTCTCCCTCCTCCTCCTTTAAATAGGGGACCCCATGCCTTTGGAATTACACCAATTTCTCCCTTCTTCTCTCCTACCTTGAGCGTGGTTCTGTTTCTGGAGCTGCGTACAGGGAGGGAAGTCTCTCTACTCTATGCACACCGCCGTGCTGCTACATCCACTCTTCCACTTCCGCTGCTCTGCTGGATCTGGAGCCCGGAGGTCGTCATCCACACCGTACGTGTGTGGAACCGCGAGGCGCCATGGTTTGGCGTTGGGAGCCGTCTTCTTCCACTACACGACCTTGAGGTCGGCTACGTCGGCTTCATCATCACGCGTCGTCATCGAAACAGATCTTTTGATCGTCGACGCTTACGGTCTACAAGGGTATGTATTCCGTTCTCCTCCATATAGTATATCTGCATAGTATAGTTCTTGGCTAGTTTATGGTTATCGTCGGTAGGAATTTTTTTGCTTTCTGTCTACGATCCCCAACAGTGGTATCAGAGCTGATCTATGCGTAGATATATCTGTACGGTTAGAACACATGTTGAATGTGGGCATCTATTCTACATTTGATTACCCTCTCGCATGTACTTGTTTATATCATGGTATTGTCGGATGAATCGGCCCGGACCGACTTTACGCGTACTTTTACGCGAGACTGGTTCCACACTTGACATACGGCTTGTACCGTATATGTGGCTAGCGGGTGTCAGTATCTCCTACAATAGTTGATATTGCATTTACAATGGAGGGCCCCGAAAGGGGTGTAATAGAGGCAATTGTCTTATCGCTGTTGTGGTTGTTTTCGTAGGTAAGAAACGTATCTTGTGCGGAAGCCCTAGTAGCCACGTAAAATATGCAAAAGATAAAGTAGAAAGCGTCTAACTTTATTTTGCAGGGGCAATGTGATATGGTCAAGGTAGGTTTATTAAATTGTTTATAAAACTGTTGGCGCGAAGGAGACCATCGACGCGGAGGAGACCATATCATGTCGCATTACATTTCATTTAGATGTTATGTAGATTGTGTGCATCTTATATTGTGTATATATATATGTCTATATATTAGTTACACGGCGGTAGTAATATGAGATGATCCCTCCCAAAATTGCGATAATAGTGTTCTCCCTCTGTCGTACACCACCAATAAAGTTCTACGTTACGGGGTACGCCGCTTTGCGGTTACACTCGTCTCTTCGTTCGCATACGGTGGGTGTAAGCCACGTTGCACGCGCGAATACGTCATAGGGTGTTATGGCGAGCCTAGCATGTACAGAGATGGCCTCGGAACACAAGTACCGAAAGGTTAAGCACGAGTCACATGCGGTGATGTGATCGATATACGATGTCTACCTTTGAAGTTATGCTATCTGCCTGATCGATGGGGGTAGTGTAGTGGATGGGGTTGTGTAATCACTAAGACGATGCGAGGGATACTCGTCTTGAGTGGGAGTTCTAGTAGTTTTATTTTGAAAACTTAGTTTTACTTTGAAAACTTAGTTTTATTTTGAAAACTTGAACCCATATTTTATTATGAACACAAGTCTTTATGCTTTGCAAAACCTTTGTAGATACTAACCTGTTTGATAAGTCACCGCCTTCCACCTTGACTTTGGCGGCATCATGGGCTTCAGTCTTGGGCCTCCGTCTTGCCATCCTTCGTCTGCCTTGTACGCCGGCTATCTGGGCCGCCCGGCAGGCCAAAGCCTTCACCACCACTGTGGGCCACCCTGGACTAGCCGGATTGATCCATGTCAAAGATATCCCCAGTGGGTATATCCCCAACAGTTCTGAACCCGGACCCAAGTGTCCTTCTCCGGCTCCTTCGGAAAGTCCCCTTTTTATCCTTCCGAGTTAACTTCGAACTTGCCTGCTTTGTATGCTCAAAATGACTTGGGCTTCTGGGCCACAATGCGGCTTCACCTACTTTTGCCAGGTCTGCAGGTCGCCCTACCCATTTGCCGGGTCATCACTGTGCCAATTCTCCATCTTCGCCGGGTCTTCTTTGTTTGTCGGGTTACATGATTCTACCGGGTCTTCTTTTCCTTAACAAAACCTATAACTCAACACGGGCCATTTCTTGCATAAGCCGGTTTTGATGAAGATCCGGGTCACCTCTGAGTCGCTTCTCCAGGTTGCCAATCCTCCCTGGGGCAGATCACCGGGTCTCGATCTAACTTGCCAAAAACGGGTGCTAACAGGAACCAAGGGTAGACAAAAATCCAAATGAAATTCAACAAGACCCAAATAAGAATAAACTCTTCATAAAGAAGAGGGCGGTGTCCTAGGCCACCATGTTTGAGTGTATGGCGTGTCACCGCGAAGATATATCTTGGGTGCACAACCACTACTCATCATTTTAACCTCATAATTCATCAAATGAAAATAGAGATGCAAATGAGTGCTTAATGTCAGCATAATGGGGGATAGTCCAATGTATTAGGACCGCACTCCCCCTATTTCCATGCCTACACCTAAATCAAATAAATAGTCAACATATAGGTGTGTATGCAAGATGGTCAAGTCAAGCTTCTTGAATCCACGATATTTAGCTCATTCCTCAAATAAGTGAATCTTGCTTCATCAAGTGGCGTCGTGAATATATCGGCAAGTTGGTCTTTGGTGGGAACATAGGCTAGCTCGATATCACCACGGGCAACACAATCTCTAATGAAGTGACGACGAATCTCAATATGCTTCGTTCTTGAATGTTGCACCGGGTTGTAGGCAATCTTGATAGCACTTTCATTGTCACACAAAAGAGGCACTTTGTCACAATTGACATTGTATTCCTTTAAAGTTTGCCTCATCCATAACAATTGAGTGCATCCACTAGCAGCCGACACATACTCGGCTTCGGCGGTAAAGAGAGATATACAATTTTTCTTTTTAGAAGACCAACTCACCAAGGACCTACCAAGGAATTGGCATGCCCCGGAAGTTGATTCCCTATCATCTTGATCGCCGGCCCAATCCGTGTCTGTGTACCCACAAAGAGAGGAACTTGTGCCCTGTGGATACCACAAACCAAACTTTGGGGTATGAACCAAATATCGAAGGATTCGTTTGACCGCCAACATGTGGCTTTCTTTAGGAGCGGCTTGATAGCTTGCACACACCCCTACACTCAACACCATATCAGGCATAGATGCAAAAAGACAAATAAAAAAACCAATCATGGAGCGGTATACCTTTTGATCCATATCTATACCCTTTGGGTTAAGTTGTAGATGACATTTGGTGTCCATTGGAGTATGCTTCTCCTTAGCATCATCCATCTTGAATCTCTTGAGCATGTCTTGGATATATTTTGCTTGACTAATGAAAGTTCCTTCTCTCAATTTCTTGATCTCAAAACCAAGAAAGAACTTCAACTCTCCCATCATAGACATCTCAAACCTATCGGTCATAAGTTTTGAAAATTCATCATTAAAAGCTTTGTTAGATGAGCCAAAGAAAATATCATCAACATATAGTTGGCATATGAAAAGCTCCCCTTTAACCCTCTTAGTGAAAATAGTGGGATCGATTTGCCCCACTTCAAAGCCACGGTCTAACAACAACTCTCTAAGGTGCTCATACCACGCACGTGGTGCTTGTGCAAGTCCATAGAGCGTCTTATCGAGCTTGTAGACATGGTTAGGGAAGTTTGGGTCCTCGAACCCCAGTGGTTGCTTCACATATACCAACTCCTTTAAATGACCATTAAGAAATGCACTCTTCACATCCATTTGTTGTAATTTAAAGTTATGATGTGATGCATATGCAATAAGGATACAAATGGACTCAAGGCGAGCCACGGGAGCATAGGTCTCTCCAAAATCAATGCCTTCAACTTGAGAGAACTCTTGAGCCACCAATCTTGCCTTGTACTCACAACCATTCCATGTTCATCTTGCTTGTTCTTGAAAATCCATTTTGTGCCTATAACATTGCGGCACTCTTTGGGCTTCTCGACTAACTTCCACACTTTGTTGCACTTGAAGTTATTGAGTTCTTCATGCATAGCTTCCAACCAATCTGGATCTTCAAGTGCTTCAAAGACTTTCTTTGGTTCCACCATGGAGATGTGTGCTTGATGTTCACTAAAGCTTGCCAATTGACTCCTAGTGCTAACCTTGCTTCTCAAGTCACCAATAACCTTTTCAAGATTGTGACCTCTTAGTTCCAAGGTTTTTGCAACTCTAGCTTGACGACGGGCTTCGATATCCTCATTGGAGCGAGGAGGGATCAATTAATCATCTTAATCATTTGAGTCCCTGTCTTGACCGAAATGTTGACCTTGATCATCATTGTGCACATCTTCATCAATAGAAGGAGAGGGTTGATCTTGGTCTTGACCTTGTCTAGCATCAACAATAGCAGAGCTTGATTCTTGCGTAGCAACTTGGTCATGAGGAGGGTCTAAAACTTGTTCTTGGGTTGGTGCATCGTTTGCTCCTACGGTGGGAGACGGTTCAACTTGTGATGATGAAGTCTCCACTTGGGTGGAGCTTGGACTATCTTGAGGAGGCTCATGATGAATCTCAATGGGGCGAAAGAATCCCACACCCATTCTTCTTATTGCGTCTTTAGGCTCCTCATTATCTACATTACAAACATGAAATTGCGCCACTTGGGAGCCATCATTTTCTTCGAACACCACACTACAAGACTCAACAACAATCTCGGAGGATTTGTTGTAGATTCTATAAGTGTGGGATTCGGCACCGTAACCAACAAATATACCCTTTATAGCTTTAGACTCAAACTTATACAAACGAACACCTTTGATTTTAAAGAAACACTTACAACCAAACACCCGGAAGTAGGAAATATTGGGGTTGTTGCCGGTAAGCATCTCATATGAAGTTTTGTTCATGCCTTTGCGGAAGCAGAGCCGGTTAGTGGAATGACATGTCGTGGAGATCGCCTCGTCCCACAAGTAGAGCGGAGATTTAAACTCCGCCAACATGGACCTTTCCATATCCATGAGAGTCTAGTTCTTCCTCTTGGCTACACCATTTTGTTGAGGGGTATACACAGCGGAATATTGATGACGAATTCCCTCTTCACTAAGAAACTCATTTAAGGAGTAATTCTTGAACTCGGAGCCATTGTCACTTCTAATGGCCAATATGGGGACATTGTGTTCACGTTGAACTTCATTGGAGAAGTCGATGACGGCTTGTGGGTCTCACTCTTCGACTTGAAGAAATAAACTCAAGTAAATCTTGAATAGTCATCAACAATCACCAAACAATATTTCTTCCCACCAAGACTAGCTTCGGGAACGGCACCAAAGAGATCAACATGAAGAAGTTCCAATATCTTCTTTGATGAAATGAAAGTCTTGCTTGGGTGGGGAGAATCATGCATCTTTCCTTCAGCACAAGCCCTACAAACACGATCTTTGGCAAAGGAAACATTTTCTCTTAGTCCAAGGATGTGGCCACCCTTGTGAAGATTTTGCAAAGTTCTCATATTGACATGGGACAAGCAGTGATGCCATAACCACCCCACGTCGGCCTTTCCGAATATACACATCGCTTGAGTGTTGGTAGACTCCGAAAAGTCCACCACAAACAACTCATTTTCAACGTACCCAACGAAAGTGGCATTTAGAGTCTTGCTCCACATGAGTACCACGATATCGGGTTTAAAGAAGACGGAGAAGCCCATCTTATTAAGTGCACGAACGGAAAGTCAATTATAACCGAGGGACTCGGCAAGCATGACATTCACAAGAGTGATATCCGGTGCGACTACCACCTTGCCAAGACTCGTTACCTCCGCTTTTGACTTATCACCATATGTGACGGTTGCATGATTTTTATTTGGTCTCAACTCTGTCATGAGCTCCTTGCTTCCAGTCATATGACTTGTGCATCCACTATCAAGCACCCATTTTGACTCTCCGGAAGCATAGCCCTACAAGAAATCATTGCTTGATTTTAGGTACCCATCTTGCAATGGGTCCTCTTTAGTTAGCAACAAGGGTCTTAGGAACCCAAATAGCACGAGCAACATATCCATCATAAGGGCCAACATATTTTGCATAAACATCGCCATAATAATCAACATATAGAATGTAGTGAGGGTTAGCAATTCCCGCAAAGTCATCACGAGTGATCTTGCCCCTAGTGGCATTACCACTCGCAATGGGAGTCTTGGCTTGTGCGGGCTTGGACTTGTTCTTCTTGTTGCTCCTCTTCTTCTTCTTTGCCTTGCAACATAACCAAGACCCTCCTTCCCCTTATGTTGCTTTTGCTCAAACACATGAGCAACAAGCTTCTCTTTACCTTTGGTAATTGAGGTCTTGGCCCTAGCGGCCTTGGCAAGCTCATCCTTCAACCTAGCATTTTTCTCAATAACATCTGCATGATCACAAGAGAGAGTAGAGGAACTAGGTGTGTTAAGTTTAGAAAGTTGATTTTGTAGTTGCTCATGAGACTTGACTAGGGTAGAGTGAAGTACACTCTCCAAGGCCTTCTGAGCCTTGTCAAGCTTCTCGATGTCTCCAATTAGTCTAGCATTAGCAACCACAAATTCGGCTTTCTCCTTTTTAAGCACTTCACATTTAGCAATAGCATGATCTCTTTCCTTAATGATTTTAGCAGTAATTAGATCATTTGTCTCATCAAGAGACTCAATTTTCTCCTCAAGAGAAACCCTAAGTTCTTGCTCTTCCTTAAGAGAAGCATTCAAAAATGTTATCGTGATAGAGTCTTCTCTCTCTCAATTTGACCTTTGACCTCAAGGAGGTCTTCGGCCACACCAAGTTGACTCATGAGAGCCTCAACATGCTTCTTAGCTTCACCTTGCAAGTTAGCCACAAAAGTATCGAAAACAACAATTTCTTCCTTTATTCGAAGACCAGTGATATCATCCATTTCATGCATAGTTTTAGGGATGGAAGGTGATACCCGGTAGCTTTGGCCATGAGGCAATGAGCAGTGTTGTCAGGCATGTTCTCATTGGGGGATTCAAAGAGAGATGGGGATGAGGTTTAAGTGATTGTCAATGTAGCCACTTCACTAGTAGTTTCCTCTTCTTCTTCTTCTTCGGAATCTCCGGATAGGTACTCCTCTTGGGACATCAACACAATTCTTGAAGGCTTCTTGTTGAATGGCCTCTTCTTGACAAATGGCTTCTTTTGAACCATCTTTGACTTGTCCTTGAGGATAAGCCTTCCACCATGGTCTTCTCTCTTCTCATAAGGACACTCGGCGACAAAGTGATACTTGTCATGGCAATTGAAGCATGTCCTTGTTTTGTAGCAAACTCCTTCTTCCCACTTGAATAGTTTCTTTGATCAACTTGAGCCTTTGCCTTGGCCGGGTCATTCCAAAAAGCTTTTTAAGCAAGGGCCAAATGCTCATTATAGGCATGCTTGAGATCTTCGGGATGCAAGTTGCTTATGCCTTCATCAAACCCTACTTCTTCTTCTTCTTCATTCACCACCTTGGCCTTCAAAGCTAGATACACACCCTTGTGCATCCCAATGGCACGAGCTCGATTATCTTGTGCATTCTTGGCGTCAACCTTAAATGCTTGCATTTTTTGCATCACTTCATTGGAGGACATTTGATGGTAGTTGTGTGTTCCTTGTAGACTCTTTAAGTCAACAGACTCAAATGGCATGAGAGCACTCACATACTTCTTATGATCCAAGCATCATCAACATAATGTGCACCGAGACCATTAAAGGTAGTTGCAATGGTCTTGAGCCTTCGGTACATATCTTCATGGTCTTCACCATCAGACATGCAGAAACCTTCGGCCTCATTGCTCAAGGCATCATATCTATTCCTCTTCATGCTCTCTTTTGAAACAAACAACTCGGAGAGACCATCTGATGCGGGTAGGGTGCCGATTTTCACGGATTGAGGTCGGATGAACGACGAACGCGATGAACGCGAAGAACACGAGAGGGGAAAGTCAAATACACGGTAAATAGCAAAGAAACTAGGACGAATTCAATCGGTAACCAAACCCCAAGGGCAGCCCCCGATTCTCAAACTCCAAACAACCTTACTCTTAGGATTGTTTCTCTCACCGGTCAATCCCACCGGTTCAATCAAGTCACTCAAAGAGGAAAGATTGACAAGTAATCGCAACTACAAGAAGAGGCCTTGAATCCACTAGAGGGATCTTCTCCACAAGAGGAGGTCTTGATTCATCTCCACAAGGGGAGGCCTTGATTCATCTCCATAGGAGGCAACACCAACATGGGTGGAAAGGAGCAAAGCTCGACTCAAAGTCTAATCTTAGTCTGACCTAGATCTGAGATGGGGAACTCCTATTTATAGTCTAGAGGCAAAAGGGAAAGGTAGGTGGGGTAGGTGGAGATTACAAGGCTCAAAGGCCTGGTCGGTTCCCGCAGCAGCGGTAGTACCGCTCGTACGGGCGGTAGTACCGCTGGTGCGGGCCGAAGGCGCGTTGACTTTGCGCGGGCGGCAGTACCGGTCAGTGCCGCACATGTGATCCGAGAGGGGGTTTTGGCGGCAGTGCGGGCGGCAGTACTGCCGGCTCGGCTGGGGCTGCGCCGGGGGGTGACGTGGCAGCCTTCTGGGCGCCATATGCAGGAGCGGTAGTACCGCCTGGAGGGCGGTAGTACCGCCATGGCCCTTCTTCCTTCTCTTCTTCTTCTTCTCCTTGACCATCTTCTTGGGTCTTCTCATGGTCATCTTCTCCATCATCTTGGACCTTCTCTTGCTCATCTTCTCCACTCCATTGTAGGTCGTCATCAAGGTGGTTCCTGAGTATGCACAAGGAACCGGCATGAAGTAGCAAACCATTCAAAGGAGTGTCGAAATCACACATAGAGAGGAGCAAGGTCACCTTTTCATGAAGGGCTTTGACTCTTGATCTTGTCATGGGACCATTAGGCGTTGTTGGTGTGGTGTGCCTAGGTTGCACTACATCATCTCCCCCCCTGGGAAAGAGTCGTCCTCGACTCTTCGCTCTCATCATCACTTGGATTCGCATGGTAAGGCGAGATGTCGGCTACGTTGAAGGTGTCATGTACGCCGTACTTGGACTTGGGGATGTCGATCTTGTATGCATTGTTGTTGATGCGCTTGAGTACCTTGAAAGGCCCATCTCCTCTTGGTGCTAGCTTAGACTTTCTCTCGTTGGGGAAGCGGTCTTTGCGTAGATGTAGCCAAACAAGGTCTCCTTCTTCAAAGATCATGGCACGCTTGTGCTTGTTCATCTTTGTGGCATGGACTTCATTGTGCTTCTCTAGCGTGGCCCTTGTGTCTTCATGTAGTTTCTTCATGTAAGTGGCGCGCTTGTCGAAGTCCATGTAGACTTGCTCTTAGAGTGGAAGTGGTAGCATGTCGAGCATGGTGTAGGGGTTGGAGCCATAGACGACCTCGAATGGTGTTCTCTTTGTTGCGCGGTGTAGTGCTCGATTGTAGACGAACTCGGCGTGTGGGATGCACTCTTACCAATTCTTCAAGTTGGGCTTGATCAACACACGAAGGAGTGTGGATAGGCTTTGGTTCACCACTTCGGTTTGACCGTCGGTTTGAGGGTGGTATGCGGTGGAGAATAGTTGCTTGATGCCCATCTTGGCCATCAAAGTCTTCCAAAAGTAACTCACGAACTTGACGTCATGATCCGAAACAATGGTCTTTGGCACTCCATGAAGACGGACGATTTCCCTAAAAAACAAAGTAGCAATGTGTGAAGCATCGTCGGTCTTGTTGCATGGTATGAAGTGTGACATCTTAGAGAATCGATCAATGATGACAAATATGGAATCTTTGTTTGTTTTTGTGCGTGGGAGTTCTAAGACAAAATCCATAGCTATGTCGGACCATGGGTGATGTGGAATAGGCAAAGGTGAATATAAGCCATGAGAGTTTAGATTAGACTTAGCTTTGAGACATGTCGAACATCATCGAACAAAGCGATCCACATCACGGTACATCCTTAGCCAATAGTAGTTTGTGGAGAGCATTGCAAAGGTCTTGTCACGTCCAAAGTGTCCCATTAAGGCGCCTCCATGCGATTCCTTCAAAAGGACCAAATGAAGCGAAGACTCGGGTATGCATAGTTTGTTAGCCTTGAACAAAAATCCTTTGTGCAAATAGAAATCATCAATTCCTTTATGTTCCGTGCACATGGCAAAAATTGGACCAAAAAAAGTATCCGTGGAATAAAGATTCTTGATCTCCTCTAAACCCAAAACATTGATTTCAAGATGCGTAAGTAGGTTGGTTTTGCGGGAAAGAGCATCCGCTATAACATTCTCTTTGCCCTTTTTATACTTGATGACATAGGGAAAGGATTCTATGAACTCAACCCACTTAGCATGTCGTTTGTTTAAACTTGTTTGAGTTTTCAAAAACTTCAAGGACTCATGGTCGGAGTGGATGATAAACTCCTTAGGACGAAGGTAGTGTTGCCAAACATCTAAAGCTCGAATCAAAGCAAACAATTCCTTCTCATAGATGGGGTAATTCAAACGTGCTCCATCAAGTTTTTCGCGATGGTAAGCAATTGGTCTACCATTTTGCATAAGCACGGCTCCAATGCCTAAACCACTAGCATCACAATGAATTTCAAATGTTTTTGAAAAATCCGGTAAAGCAAGAAGGGGAGCTTCGGTTAACAACCTTTTGAGCTCATTGAAGGCAAAATCTTGCTCATGGCCCAAAATGAAAGGTACATTTTTCTTGGTAAGTTCATGAAGAGGGCAAGCAATGGTGGAAAAGTTCGCAATAAAGCGGCGATAGAATCCAGCAAATCCAAGAAAACGTCTCAACTCGGCAAGTGACATAGGAAATGGCCAATTGCGAATTGCTTCGATTTTAGCTTCATCAACTTCAACTCCATTGGAAGAAACAACAAATCCTAAGAAAACAAGCTTGTTGGTTGCAAAGGTGCATTTGGAAAGATTGGCATAAATCCGTTCATTTCGAAGAGCCAACAAAACTTGAGCAACATGTGAAGTGTGCTCATCCAAAGACTTGCTATAGATCAAGATGTCATCAAAGTATACCACAACAAATTTGCCAATGAAAGGTCGCAAAACATGGTTCATAAGACGCATAAATGTGGAAGGTGCATTGGAAAGACCAAATGGCATGACTAATCATTCATAAAGACCAAGTTTAGTTTTGAAAGCGGTATTCCATTCGTCACCTTCACTCATTCTTATTTGGTGGTATCCACTTTTAAGATCGATTTTGGAAAAGATGCAAGCACCACTAAGCTCATCCAACATGTCATCGAGGCGGGGAATAGGGTGGCGATACCTTACGGTGATGGCGTTGATGGGGCGACAATCCATGCATAGACGAAGCGTGTTGTCGGCCTTGGGGACGAGGATCATGGGCACGGTGCACGGGCTCAAGCTTTCTCGAATGTGACCCATGGAAAGGAGCTCTTGTATTTGTCGTTCAATTTCCTGGGTCTCCTCGGGGTTGGTGCGGTATGGGGCGCAGTTCGGTAGAGGGGCGCCCGGGATGAGGTCGATGCGGTGCTCGATGCCGCGAAGAGGAGGTAGTCCCGGTGGCACTTCTCGTGGAAACACGTCTTCAAATTCTTGCAAAAGAGACATCAAAGGAGGAGGAATGTTTGTGAAGGTGTTAGTCAAAGAAACCTCTCCCTTGTATATGAGGACATAGTGGAGGGTGGATGGGTTTTCTCTCAACTCTCGCATCTCTCTTTTGGTGGCAAGCAAGGACATGCCTTGTGGAACTCTCTTAGTATGTGTACTCTCATTTGGCTTTTGGCACTCACTCACTTTTTGGTGGATCTCTCTCTCACCACTCTTCTCACTAGAAACTTTTCTTGTTGTGCTCGTGCAATTGTCTTGGCGTTGTCGGCAATTACTTGGCTTGGTGTCATGGGACGGAGGACATAGTTCTTGTTGTTGCTCGTGAAGCTATAGTAGTTTGTCCTTCCATCATGCATTGCACCCTTGTCATATTGCCATGGGCGTCCAAGAAGTAAGCGACAAACGGACATAGGCACCACATCACAATCAACGGTGTCTTCATAAGCTCCAATCTTGAAGGACACTTGTACCATGTGTTGGATCTTGACGGATCCGGACTCACTCAACCATTGCACATGGTATGGGTGTGGATGTTTCTTGAAATTCAAGTTGAGCTTATCACAAAGCTCTTTACTAGCCAAGTTGTGGCAACTTCCACCGTCGATGATGACCTTGATAGACTTTCCATTGATTCCCGCCCTTGTTTGAAACAAGTTGCATCTTTGGTCTTCTTCTACTTGGACATTGGCGGTTAATGCTCTTGCCACAACCAATGAAGGGTTGTTATCCCCATCGCAATAGATGTCATTGGAGTCTTCTTCAACATTTTGCGTTGCGGTGGCTTGGTTCAAAGCATCGTATTCATCTTCACTCATCGACTCATATTCTCACATGTCGTTGACCACCATGACCTTTGTGGCGCCCCGACCCGACTGCTATACACAGATGCTGTGTGTCAACGGTTAAGCGATACAACCGGAGGTTACGGGTTTACCAATCCCCGGCCAAAACCTTTGGCAGGCGTTGCTCGCAATGGATCATCGGCAACGCAACGCCCCGATTGATGACTTAACACAGGCACAACTATCAATGCATAATAGAGAGATCAAGACTTGTGGAACAACTAGCACATCACACACTCTACGACACAAATCATTATAGTTCAACTCTTATAATAGAGAAAGATAGCAAATTACAACCAGAGGTCACAGACCCAACAGTACAACATGCGGAAGCGAATTAAGTTGTTCTAAACAACAAGATCCAAATTATGGCCTAAGAGGCCTACAGATAAAACATCCAACGCCAGCTGTTCCGGGATATCCCAAGCTGCCACCTGGGAACCCCAGACTACTCGTCGACGTCCACAAAGAACCCACCTTCGAGGTCGGTGAAGTCCTCCTCTGAAACAAAACAAACGACGTTGAGTTCGACGAACTCGCAAGATTAAATATAGAGCTTTAGCTCGATGAGGCTTTCAAGGTTTTATGGCTGTTTTGCATAAAACTGATTTTATTTATAGAAACATAACTCCATGGCATCGACTAATCAGATTATTTTTTTAAACGGGATAAGGAGTAACTCTTTTCTCTTGATCACCTTTCTCATCATCAACCACCATCATCACTGTACCTGTTCTACAAAGGCACCTCCCGAATCACCCTCGAGGAAGCTAACCTTGCATTCTTGAGTAGTACCTTTAGTACTCAGGTTTTAATCATTCCGTTCAAGTTATTCTATGATCTTATCGTCCTTTCCCAAGTCGTCCATAACCGCGGACACGGCTTTTCGAAAAGATTTACCCTGCAGAGGTGTACAATGTTTGCCACGCATACCGTCCGGCCCATTGCCTAGCTCTTAGCTCTCTTCCGGGGAAAGCCGGCTGGGTGGGAGCGGTGATGACTTCTCCCTCGCTCGAGACTTTTCAGGATCATCAGTGGCGGTAGGACAGGTTCAGTGCCTCCAACACCCTGCCCCACGGCCACTCATTTTCCTAACACCACAATCCTCATCCATTCTCAACCATCATCTTCACGCACGCGCAAATGGAAGCTCGAACTAGAGGACCCTGGCCAGCCCCTCACAAGTTATTTAGTCGAATAAGGGTTCCTGCAATTGCATAGGCCTCACGCATGGTTGCACGCTCAGTCTTGGTTCAAGAGGTAAAGAACTCGCACCTAGGCGGCGAGAACGAGACAAAGCACCACAACCACAGTGGCCTCTCATCCCACCTTTAAGCATTTTATTACCTGTCACCACAATTCCTCCACCATCATCCGAACATTTCCACATCGGTTTCCAACATGAAATATCCATCGGACGAATAAACATTTAACTAAGCATGGCTAAGCATCAACATAGCATAGTTAAGTATCTCAGGCCAACAATACAAACCTATGGATAATAGGAGGGAAACAGGTAATGGCATCGGAAACTTAATGCAACTATAGGATACTCTAATCCAATAAAAATTGACATTTAGAACTGCATGCAATATTGTAGTGGAGAAAATATTTGCGGAAATATAGGAGGAGGACATGCTCAGAGGGGGGATTACGCTTGCCTTGCTCAACGTGCTGGTAGTACGGATTGTCGGGGTATCGCGGTGTAACCCCGGCTGCTTGATCTATCGAAGCATAAAACACCGGAAGAAACAATCAATTACCACACATGCTTTAACAAATGCAATGCGCAAACACATGATGGCATGACATTTTAAATCCCCGAGATGAGGATGATTCAAGCTATTCAACTTAAACGGAGTTCGGATGCGTAAAGGGCACAACTCGAATACACCGTGGGGTTAAGTAAAGTAGCAACTTTACTTGTTAATTGGAAAAGATGAACCCTATTGTTAACTTGCATATGAATGCCATGAACATGTTAAGATGCAGTGTTTGGGTGATTAAACATCCTTGCAACAAGTACAGAGAGTGAGCTGAAGATTGATTTGCATTACAGTTGAAGCTGGTTAATCGGATTATCCGATGAAGTTGGGATCGGAATATCCGGTGAACCTGGTTCGAAACGGCTAAGGACCTGAAGGCAAACAGTTGTTTGGAGCACTGATGTTATTTGGATAATCCGAATTTTGGCTAGCTCGGATTATCCGATCGTCGGGGATGGACTGAAATTCTGCTAAGGACTGAAACTAACCCGTACTGGGGTTGCTCGGATTATCCGATCGGAAGCGACTCGGAATATCCGACGCGCGGCAAAAATCGCGGGTGACGGCGAACTACGGCGAAACCACGACTGCGGAGAGCGCTCGAGACGGTAGAGGGCACAGGGAGGTTCGCAAGCTCACCCTGCGCGCGTGGCAAGGCTCGGCGAAGACGGGGGCAGTCGGAATCGACGGTGATTTTGCCGGAGCGCGGTGGACGTCGGGGAAGGCGAGCTCGATTCTCGGGAATGTACGGCGTCTCGGCTCGATTCCAGCGGTGAGGATGAAGAGGAGGACGAGGCGGAGCTTCTGCGCTGCTCGGCACGGCTCGGAGAGGCGCAGAACGGCGGCGATGCGTCGGCGATGAGCTAGCTAGGGTTCGTCCATGGCAGGAGACGAGAGAGAGAGGAAACGGGGAAAAATAACGGGGAGAGAGAGAGGGCGACCTCGGCGGTGACCTTATCCTCCCCACGTGGTCAACGGCGAGCAGAGGAGGGCGCGGCGACGAGCTGGTGCGGCGCGAGCTGGAGCAGCTCGGTCGCTACAGGGAGAAGAAGACGGTTTTGCGAAAAGCCTCCTGTTCTTATTTTCCCATTTACAGATTGGTCCTTTTCTGTTTCTTTTAATTCCAGCAGCATTTAAGTGATTTTATCGAGGCACTTAAACATTTTACAAAAATCTGAGAAAATTCTTGTAGCCTCCCAACAGCATGTAGAAGCACCACAAAAATTGGGGTTGCAAAATAAAATGTTTTGAGCAACCTTTGTTCATAGAGGTTTAAGATAGGGCATTTTGCTAAATTCCCAACTTATAATCCTTTAGAAATTTTAGAGCAAGCTCAAAATAGTATTTTTGAACTCTTGGAACTTCCTTGACAAATATAAGATGTCAAGTATTTTTGTTTTGCAAGTTTGAGTGCCTTCATTGTTTTGAGATTGTTAAAGCAAGTTTGGCATTAGTTTTTTAATGGTGCCAAACCAATTAGTGTGTTGTTTAGCAACTTAAATGGATGCCATGATGCAATGAAATACAAAAGTGGAAATTTTACTCAGGTTTTTAGGTTCTCAAACTTTGGGCTGTTACAATTCTACCCCCTTACAGGAATCTCGTCCCGAGATTCTAAGATTGCGGAAAGAAGTCGGGATACTCCTCACGAAGACTAGACTCTCTTTCCCAAGTTGCTTCCTCCTCGGAATGGTGAGACCACTGAACTTTGAGGAACTTGGTAGTCTTGTTACGGGTCTTCCTTTCGGCTTCATCCAGGACATGGATGGGTGCTCACGATAAGTGAGATCTTCCTGGAGATCCAGCTCTTCATGATTGACTCCATGGATAGGATCTTTGAAAACGGCGAAGTTGGGAGACATGAAACACATCATGTACATTTGGGAAGATGACCGGTAACTCCAATTGATAAGAAAGATCTCCTCGCTTGGCCAGAATGGTGAAAGGGCCAACGTAGCGAGGGGCCAATTTCCCTTTGATACCGAAGCGGCGAACGCCACGAAGGGGAGAGACGCGGAGATAAGCTTTATCACCAATTTCATAGTGAATTTCCTGATGGTGCTTATCATAGTAGCTCTTCTGCCTAGACTGAGCAATCTTCAGATTCTCTCTTATGATTCTAACCTTCTCCTCAGCTTCATTGATCACATCCGGACCAAAGAGTGCTCTCTCCCGGTCTCGGACCAATTTAGCGGAGTGCGGCATTTTCTTCCATACAGAACCTCGAATGGAGCCATGCCCAGACTAGCTTGATAGCTATTGTTGTAGGAGAACTCCGCGAAAGGGAGATACTTTTCCCAACCCTTGCCAAAAGAGATTACACATGCCCTAAGCATGTCTTCCAAACTTGGTTCACTCTTTCGGTCTGACCATCAGTTGGGGTGGTAGGCGGTACTGAAGTTGAGACGGGACCCCATAGCAGTTTGGAAACTCTGCCAAAACTTGGATACAAAGATACTTCCACGGTCCGATATGATCCTCAGAGGGACCCCATGCAATGGAACAATACGAGCCATATATAAGTCAGCAAGTTGACTCGCCCGTATATCATCACGGACTGGTAGGAAGTGAGCAACCTTGGACAGTCGATCAATGATTACCCAGATTGCATTGTTGCCCTTAGGGATCGGGGAAACCCGGTGATGAAGTCCATACCGATTTCATCCCATTTCCATCCGGGACTGCAATAGGGCGAAGAGTGCCGGCAGGCCTTTGATGTTCAGCCTTTACTCGTCGACAGGTGTCGCATTCAGCAACATACTTGGCAATTTCTCTTCATCCGAGTCCACCAGAATTGTGGTCGAAGGTCTTGGTACATTTTGGTACTACCGGGATGAATAGAGAGAGGAGATTCATGAGCTTCTTGGAGGATCAGCTCCCTCAATTTTCGTTTCTTTGGCACTACCAAGCGGTCACCAAAATAAACAACTCCGGATTCATTGACAGAAAAACATTTGGCCTTCCGCTAGCAATGTTCTCCTTGATTTTTAGAATACCCTTGTCACGCTTTGAGCATCCTTAATCTGGTCTACAAGAGTAGATTTGATCTCCAGATTTGCTAGATAGCCAGAGGGAACATTTCTAAGTTCAAACGAGAGAACTCTTCATGAAGGCAGGTTGGGCCTTTTCAATCATCAGATTGTTGCAATAGGACTTCCGACTTAGCGCGTCAGCCACGACGTTTGCTTTGCCGGGTTGATAGTTCAGACTCACATCATAGTCCTTGATTAACTCCAACCAACGCCTTTGCCTGAGATTTAAATCCGGCTGGGTGAAGAGGTACTTCAGACTCTTGTGATCCGAGAAAATCTCGCAACGGTTACCAAACAGGTATGGTCTCCATTGCTTCAAAGCATAGACCACCGCGGCAAGTTCTAGATCATGAGTTGGGTAGTTGTGCTCATGCGGCTTCAATTGGCGGAAGCATATGCCACCACATGGCCATCTTGCATTAGTACACAACCCAAGCCTTGCAGAGAGGCGTCACAGAAGACGACGAAATCCTTGCTGTGTCCGGCAGGACAAGCACAGGAGCAGACGTGAGTTTGGCTTTCAGTGTTTTGAAGCTCTCTTCAGCTTCGTCCGTCCATGAACTTTCTATCCTTCTTGAGAAGGTCAGTCAGAGCCTTGGCTATCTTGGAGAAACCTTCGATGAATCGGCGGTAGTAACCTGCCAATCCGAGAAAGCTACGAATGTCCTTGACTGACATTGGAGTTTTCCAATCCAAATGGACTGAATCTTGTCGGGAATGACAGCCACACCATTAGCGGATATCACATGACCAAGGAAGACAAGATTATCCAACCAGAACTCACACTTGGAGAACTTGGCATAGAGGCGGTGTTCTCGAAGTCGTGTCAGAACCAACCGAAGATGTTCGCATGCTCTTCATCGGTTTTGGAATAAACGAGGATGTCATCGATGTAAATGACGACAAACTTGTCGAGATAATCCATGAAGATGGAGTTCATGAGCCTCATGAAAGTAGCTGGAGCATTGGTGAGACCAAAGGACATGACGGTATACTCATATGAGCCATAGCGAGTAACAAATGCCGTCTTTGGGATATCCTCCTTTCTGATCTTGATCTGATGGTATCCTGACCTCAGATCCATCTTGGAGAATACTGTTGCACCAGCTAACTGATCCAACAGATCATTGATCGGGAATAGGATACTTGTTCTTGATTGTCACCGCATTCAACGGTCTATAGTCAGAGACTAGACGAGGCACGGTAGAATCTCTCTTCTTGACGAAGAGTACGGACAACCCCAAGGTGAACTGCTAGGCTGAATGAAATCCTTCGCTAACAGCTGATCGATTTGCTCTTTCAACAGAGCCAACTCTTCCACCGGCATACGGTAGGGCTTCTTGGAAATCGGAGCGGTACCGGGAAGCAGATCTATGACAAACTCCACACTTCAATCAGGTGGCATGCCAGGCAATTCTTCCGGGAACACATCCGGGAAGTCACACACCACGTGTATGTCCTGGATTTCAGGAGGGGATTCGCCTTCCATAAAGCAAAGGAGGATCTCTGGTGAGAGGGGAATGACTGAAGATGGAGGTCTTGATAGTGCAGACCAATACTCTACAATGTCGCCGGAAGAAGTAGTCACAGTAATGGTCTTCGCCGCACAATCGAGATTAGCCCGGTATTTTACTAACCAGTCCATGCCCAGTATGACATCAATGCCACTTGACCTCAGAGCTACCAAAGCAAAAGGAAAGGACGAGTAACCTATGGTAATCTGGACCTCAGGAGTAACACCATCGGTTCGCCATTTAGAGCCAGGTGTGGAGATCACCAAGGGATGGCTCATCTTCTCGAACGGTATGTTGTGGTCTTTTGCAAACGCTATAGATATGAATGAATGCGATGCTCCAGTCAAACAAAACTGTAGCTGAATTGCCGTTGATTCGTAACTCACCCATGAGGACGCCGGGGTCCTCCTCAGCTTGTTCAGCAGAGACGTGGTTCAGGCGACCACGCACAATAGGTCCAGCCTTGCCAGCTGGTGTGGCGGGGGCGTGCAGGAGTTTCCGTGATAGGTGCCTTCTGGGGGCACTCCCTGGAGTAGTGGCCAGCCTGGCCACAGGTGTAGCAGTGAGTCCAGGTGGAGCAGGTAGCTGAGGACGATACCCACTTCCGCTCGACCCAAATGTCGAAGTAGTGGGGTGCGGCGGTGGTGGCCTGTATCCCGCGGCCCTCGGCATAAATGGAGCACGCGGCACAGCGCTGTAGGGAACAAACACCCTGCGCTTCTTGCTCTCAGAACCCGAGGAACTCTGGTGGTCCCCGTGTGCTGGCCTCTTGGAAGCCTCGAGTTCCTTCCTTCCCTGCTCAAGAGTAAGAGCCTGGTTGAACAGCTCCTGGTAGGTCTGGAACTTGAAGGGCAGTAACTCATAGCGGAGCTGCGGCGCAAGACCCTTGCGGAACAGCTCTTGCTTGTCGGCATCAGTGGTCACGTCCCTTGGGGCGTAACGAGAGAGATGGTTGAATTCACAACCATAAGTGCGGAGGTCCATACGTCCCTGTTGCAAATGCAGGAACTCCCTCCTCTTCAAATCCATGATCGGCTGAGGGATGTAAGCCGCACGGAAGGCAGTGCAGAAATCTGCCCAAGTGAAGACATGGTTGGCCGGGAACAATGCCACATGGCTCTCCCACCAACAGCCAGCCGCACCCGTCAGAAGGTAGGTGGCGAAATTGACTTGCTCGGCCACTGGGACATGCAGCGCGGAAAACTTGCACTCAAGAGCACGAAGCCAATCATCAGCTTCCAGTGGCTCCTTAGCATCAGCAAAAGTGGGTGGCTGCGAGCGCAGGAACTCAGTGAGAGTGTTGCAGTCATTCCTCTGTGCATTCTGCTGCACCAACTGCTCGAGCAGTCGCTCATTGCGCCCACGGTTCTCCTCAATGGCCATCAAGACCTGAGCCATCGTGGGCGGTGGCGGCGGTTTCTCGTCATTGTGGTTACCACGGCCTCCTCGAGCCATTCTGGAGAATTTACAAGGACACAGTTAGTATCTATCTCCGAATGGTTGAGACAATAGCATTAGCGTCTACTCAAGTACACAGACTAGGGACGATAATACTTTGTGTAACAACTAACAAGGGACCAATAAGATAGAACTTGGGTCAGAGATCAGCATCATGTACTACTAGCGTGGGATTCAAATAGTTAAGAAACCACGTGATTCAACACACTCTAGTTGGCATAATCCGGGACCTTCTGTTCAAGTCCTTGGGTTACAACCCAACGAAGGAATAAGTGATCAGACTCGGTAGAAACATCTGAGTTGATTTCGGATTGTGACGCAGCGGGAGCAACCGGACACATAACACTAAAGGTAGAACGGTCGTGTCTCGTTGTACGGACACCGGGAGTATAGGATACCCCCTTTTAGGTTCGGCACGGGGCGTGAAGGAGGCTGAGAATCGTCTTCTTGGGCGGAGTCTAGATCAAGCTCTCCTCTCCACGATCAAAGCATGCAACCAAAGGGACACAAGGAGCTACCCAGGTTCAGGCCGCCCGGAGGCTAAAATCCCTACTCCTGCATGTCTGGATTGATGAGTTCTTCATAGTGTGGCTTACAATGGAACCTCCCGGACAGGGTACCCGGAAGGGTTTTGGCCCGAGGTAGAAGAAGGACAGATCCTGACTCGGAGGAGATCACCTTCCTCTCCACCTCCGCAGCCCTAGTCTAGTCTTGCTCTGGTTCTAGCTTGTGCTCGTCCTTGCTCTATCTCTTCCTCCTCCCCTCTCCCGTGCCTTGGTCCTCCTTTTATAGGCTAAGGGGTTGCCACAGGGTCACGTGAGGGGCATGAGGGACCTTCGGGGTGAAGGACCCTCCTCATCTAGTTTAGGGGGAGACGTGGCCTCTCCTCAGCCTAGCGTCTCCTCTGGGTTAGGTGGGAGCGTCCGCCTTGGGATGGACAGGAGCTGACACCACCACGGGGCGTGCTTCCCGCCCGCGCTGCCTTCGCCTTGCTTCCCAAGTCTTCCGCGGTGAGGTGGAGTGCTTATCCACAGGAACGTAGGAAGTACCCGAGAGGGAGCCTGGCCTCCTGCCGGGAACTCGGGCTCTCGGGTCCTCTCTGGCCTTCTTTCTTGATTCGGGGACCCGGAAGGTCCCTAGGACCGGAGCCCTTAGTCGTCGTAGGCCAGGCGTGTCTTGACGGTGAACCCGCCAGCTTAACTTGGGTCTTGGTCTTGTCCATCTTCATCTTGGGCCCACATGGGGTGGACCCACTTTGGCAGTACTAGGGGAACCCCATGTTCCACTGTTGCGACAGTAGCCCCCGGGGATGGTCCCGGCGGCTCTTGCTCCAGCTGCCGGGGCCATGGCCTAAAGATAGGTCAAAGTGGGTCTCGGGTACCTGGTCTTCTCAGCTCCGTTGGGGACCCGCCGAGGCGAGGTAGAGACGAGCCCCCGGGTCCTGTTGACTGAATCACGGCGAACGTTGCGATTCATACGGACCCCTTGCTTATCCTGGAATCCAACGGGCGAAACGCGCAGAAATCGGCACGCCCCCTCGATCCCCACGTCCGTCGGAGTAATGGGGCCGCGACGTGACGTGTGGGATGCCTTATAAGCCACGACTGGCTTCCACTGTAGCCGTTACCTCTCCAGATTCGCCGAAATCCCCAAATCGCCGCCTCCACCTTCGTCTTCCTGACTCTGCTCCGCCGCCTCCCCTTGTTGCCATTGCACCAATTTCCCTTCTGCTCCAATGGCTCGGATGAAAGTTCTCGCCCGGAGGAAGAAAAGCGCGGAGGCCTCGCCCACCGAGAAGCCGCTATCCCCAAAAACCAAGAGATCGCGGCGGAGATCGGCGCGCAACGCCGAGCGGGCCGAGCTCAAGAAACAGAAGGCCTTGTTTCCCAGCTGCTTCGCCGGTGACGCGGAGATGATGCGGAAGGCGGGGCACTTCGGGGTGATGGAGTCTGCTGGCGCCGATGGTGCCCTAGCCAGGAAAGCGTCGGAGGTATTTCCGCCGTTGGCGACCAGGGCACCCAAGCAGATCCCCATTTTCGACAGCTTCATGTTGATGGGGCTCGTCCCCCCTTTCTCGGATTTCTTCATGGAGATCTTGCGCGCGTATCAGCTAAAGCTCTTGCATCTGACGCCCGGCGCCATCCTCGACTTGGCGGTCTTCGCCCACACCTGCGAGGCGTTCGTCGGGGTGATGCCATCCGTGGCGCTGTTCCGCCACTTCTTCTACCCTCGCATTGGGGGCCAGGGCTGGATGGGAGGCAGCGTCACGTTCTGCTTCCGTCCGAACATCAAGTGGGCCTTCCCCCTCATGGAAACCAAATCCAGATGGGAAGAGTGGAGGGATCACTGGTTCTTGGTCGGGGTGCCAGAAGCCGATGCTCAGCTGGAGGAGCCGACGGAGCGTCCAGTGGATCTGGACACTTGGAGAAGTGTCAGCTTGCAGGATGAACAGTTCTCGGCGGTCGTGGCGCGCTTCAGACTTCTTCGTGAGAAAGAAGTTTCCGGAGCCGCCATCGTCGCTCACTTCCACCGCAATCGCCTCGCGCCGCTGCAGAAACGCCCGCACCCGGCCTGGAACTTCCAGGGCCCCGGGGATCCTTCTCGCCTGAGGTGTCCCGACATGGAGGAAAACCTTGTCCGGGATAACGTGAGAGGGACCTTCACTCCGGGGGTCAAGTACCAGCTGCCCAAGGGGTTTCTGCCCCTGTGCGACGACTCGGAGAAGGACAAGATCCAGGCGCAGATGCCGGTCTGCAACGCCTTTGGTATTGTAGGCCGGGCTGATCACGGGCCCAGACCTCCTGTGGTGAAGACCCGCAAGGTCAGGGCACTTTCCAGCCCTGAAGATGGAGAATGCTGGGAGTCCAACGAGGAGAGCGAGGAGGAATCCGAAGAGGAATTCTCTGGCTCTGACGACGACGACGACGGAGGCGACGGGCGCGAGACCGACGCCTCCGACAGAGACGAGGATGCTGGCGACGACCCGGTTGCCAGCGATGATGATGATGAAGATGACGACGAGGAGGGGGCTGCTCCGCCCCCGCAGTCTGCCCTCGAGGTCGATGCTGCCCCAGACCTGAGTGTCCGCAGCCGTTCCCCGCCAGTCGTGGTGATGGGGAACGATGAAGACCATGTGGACGAAGAAGCGAGCGCCGCTGGCTTCGTCCGAGCCCCCCGCCGGAGAGCTTCCACCGGCCGCCTGTCACCCGTGGTGGAGCCACCTACTGCCTTGGGAGAGCCGCCGGCGAGCCCCCAGGCATCTTCTGCTGCGTCGGTAGATGTTCCCCCGTCAATGGGTACCAAGCGCACCCGAGAGTAAGCCTCTTCTTCACTTCTTTCTTGCACTTTGCATTTCTTGCCTTCCCCAAGGAAAATGACCGAGTGTTGGTGCAGGGGTTCTCCTTCCTTGGGTACTGGCAATAGACGGCGTGATACGGCGGAGGACGACACCGCCACTAGCCTTGGAGCCGGTGGAGGAGGGATGCTTCCTCCTCCCATAGCAGAACTTGAAGGCCGTCGGGAGAGCAGAGTGGGGAGCGTGACGGCGACCTCCCTAGCTCACCCGGGAAAAGTGCTCGACGCTCTGACGCCCGAGCAAGCAGGTAACCCAGAGCTCGCGGGTAACTTCGTTTTCTTGATGCACCAATGCTTTTCCTGACATCCTTTTGTTCCCAGATGCCTCAGTGGCCAACGTCTTTTCTCCCGGTGGCCTTCTTGGTGGGACTAGCTAGGAGAAACCACCTTCCCCTCGCCTTCAGAGGGTCAAGAGGTGTCCAAGGGCGCCCCGAGTTCGCGGGCAATGGGAACGCATACCGCGAACCCTGTTCCGGGTCCAGGCCTCGATTTGATAGAGAGCTCCTTGATGACTGGGACAGTGTTAACAACTTTTGCCTCTTTTTCCACTGATTCTGGCGCCAGCAAGGAGATGGCGGCGCTGATGAAGATCAAGGAGAGCCTGGCCGCCAACCGCAAGAAAAGTGTGCCTGCCCCGGGAGGTCCCCCGGCAGCTGTTCCAGGGTTCACCATCAGTGGTGACGGCGCGATGGATGCCATCATCCGCGGGATAGCTCAGCTGGGCAAGGATCTGTGCGACCGTGAGGCCGCCGTCGTGGGGACCATCGAGAGTGTTGAGGAACTGATCCAGAAGGGGATGGACGAGCTGAACCGCTTGGCAACCCAGATCACCACCTTGCTCCCGGCTCTCGAGAAGAAAGATGCAGACCGGAAGGCCGAAAGCGAGCGCCAAGGAAGGGTCCTCTTGGCGAAAGAGCGGCAGCTAGCCTCCCGGGAGGCAGAACTGGCTGTGAAGGAGAAGACCTTGGAGCTCCAGAAACTCCAGCAGGAGCAGCAGACTGAGAAACGCCTAAGGGAGGCAGAGGACCGCCATCGTGAAGAGCTCGAGGCCAAGGATAAGGACATCCAACTCTGGAAGTCCAAAGAGCAGGAGGCCGTCCAAACCATTGAAGATGTCAAGAATGCCCTCCATCAGGAGCAGGAGTCCGTCCGAGCTTTGCAGCAGCAGGCCAAGAATGACGGCCAGAAGATGTCCGAGCTGAAAGAATCCTTGGAGGCGCAAGGCAACGAGCTTGCAGTACGGAAGGAAGGCCATCAGAAGCTGATCCAGGCCAACTCCCAGGCATCCTCTGAGCTGTCCGAGCTTCGCCGTCTTAACCAGGAAGGTTTGCCGAGGTTGAGGCCGCCTGCGACTTGGCGACGACGCGAGTGAAGCGGCTGAGTCTGCCCACTGAAGCCCCGGTGTTGGAGCCAAAGCGCCAGAGTCTGCCCCTCGTCGCGAGATTCATCAGAGAAGTAGTCGCTGATCTCCGGTCTTTCAAGAACAAGATGGTCACCCGGCTTGTGAATGACAAGCATGAGACGAGCAAAGCGACGGCGGCCTTGGTGATGGCGTCCTTCAGAGAGGCCAATCCGGGCGCGGCCTTGCCGGACTTCTCGGCCTCGTCTCCTTCCGAGGCTTCTCTCCAGGCGGTGTCAGCTCCCGCGACTGCACTCGCCATGAGGAAGTTCCCGCCACTCTAGTTGTCCTGCACCATGTTTGGGCACTTCGTGCCCCCGAATAAACTTTGCGTCAGATCTCATGTACCAGCATATTAAAACTTGCTTGTAATAGGCTAGAACTTGCTATGCTACTCTAGTTCTCGGGTTGCTTTTATTTGTCTTTAGCATGTTTTTACTTTTCTCCATGTCCTTGAGGAACTTCCTGGGATGTAAGCTTACCCGCGAGGCCCTGACAGGTCAGGCATGCGCTCGCGAGCCCTACCGATACCCAAAAAGTCGCTCACTCTGTTGGCACGCACGTCCCCGGGGAGTATCAGGTCTGTGCACCGCTTTTTACCCCCGGGAGAGTCGATACCCCATGAGTGCTCGCACGACGGTCGAGCCTTGCCTTTCTAGTTCCGCACATGTTCTGTTACCCGAGAAGGAGATAGCACGGACTGCAGAAACAGGTTTGAGGGCAACTTATCTTTTATTCATCATGGAAGTTTCTGAACGACAACTGGCCACTTCAGGGTACATCTTGTGGCAACATGGTTCTTCCGGGTACACAACACGGATTGCTTCAGCGACTCTTGCGTGGAGGAAGGTTAGCAGCTTCTTCCATCCTGGCGCATCGGTCGGCTATGTCCCACAAGTTCTCCAGCGTATCCACAACGCGGACACTCATCTTTTCACGCATCTTGGGGTTGCGGACGTTGACGTGGAACGCGGCAATGACGGAAGCCTCGCAGAGGTACTTCGGGATAATGCGGTCGACGACGCCCCGGAACCTCCAGATGTAGTGTCGCAACGTCTCCTCAGCTTCTTGCTCCAGGTGATAGAGGTCGGAGACGGTTGCAGGGTACGGCGTGCAGCAGGTCTTGAGGTGCTGGCTGGCCTGGCCTTCCATGTCCTCCCGCGAACGACGCCTGGGGTTGGAGCTCTGACCAGCACCTTCTTCAGGAAGTTCCATGGGCCGCTTGCCATGGGGGTCCTCAGGCTGTTCCTCCGCCGGTGGTAGTGGCTCGGGGACGGCAGCGCCGTGGTCGATGGTCGGGGCAAGACTCGTGGGAGCGTGGCATTGGAGAGCGTAGTCCAGCAGGTTTTCCAAGCTGTTGATCCATGCCTTCGCACGGGGATCACTCTTGCACTGATCTGGGGGAAAGGAGAGAAGCGCCCGGGCCACACCCAGAGCTTCCTCTAGCCCCCAGCCTTTCCGCGATGCCTGGCACGCTTGCTCTCCAAAGACCTCCCGAGCTCCCGACATGACTTTTGCTTGTGACTGAGGCAGCTGCTTGCCTTGTCCCGAGGAGACGGCTGTTCCTGGAGCGGATCCGACCGCGGACGAGGTGCTCGAGGTAGATCTTGGCGATCTTGCCGTGGACCGCGAACCAGAAGAAGAACTTGACGACGAGCTTGTTTCCGAAGAAAGGAGCCTGATGTAGACTCCGACGTTGTCGACGAAGAGCTTGCCGTCGCGGCTGATGTAGGCGAATCCAGCGCTTGCGCCCCCTACCTGGCGCGCCAGATGTCGTGTCTCGTTGCACGGACACCGGGAGTATAGGATACCCCCTTTTAGGTTCGGCACGGGGCGCGAAGGAGGCTGAGAATCGTCTTCTTGGGCGGAGTCTAGATCAAGCTCTCCTCTCCACGATCAAAGCATGCAACCAAACGGACACAAGGAGATACCCAGGTTCAGGCCGCCCGGAGGCTAAAAGCCCTACTCCTCCATGTCTGGATTGATGAGTTCTTCATAGTGTGGCTTACAATGGAACCTCCCGGACAGGGTACCCGGAAGGGTTTTGGCCCGAGGTAGAAGAAGGACAGATCCTGACCCGGAGGAGATCACCTTCCTCTCCACCTCCGCAGCCCTAGTCTAGTCTTGCTCTGGTTCTAGCTTGTGCTCGTCCTTGCTCTATCTCTTCCTCCTCCCCTCTCCGTGCCTTGGTCCTCCTTTTATAGGCTAAGGGGTTGCCACAGGGTCACGTGAGGGGCATGAGGGACCTTCGCGGTGAAGGACCCTCCTCATCTAGTTTAGGGGGAGACGTGGCCTCTCCTCAGCCTAGCGTCTCCTCTGGGTTAGGTGGGAGCGTCCGCCTTGGGATGGACAGGAGCTGACACCACCACGGGGCGTGCTTCCCGCCCGCGCTGCCTTCGCCTTGCTTCCCAAGTCTTCCGCGGTGAGGTGGAGTGCTTATCCACAGGAACGTAGGAAGTACCCGAGAGGGAGCCTGGCCTCCTTCCGGGAACTCGGGCTCTCGGGTCCTCTCTGGCCTTCTTGCTTGATTCGGGGACCCGGAAGGTCCCCAGGACCGGAGCCCTTAGTCGTCGTAGGCCAGGCGTGTCTTGACGGTGAACCCGCCAGCTTAACTTGGGTCTTGGTCTTGTCCATCTTCATCTTGGGCCCACATGGGGTGGACCCACTTTGGCAGTACTAGGGGAACCCCATGTTCCACTGTTGCGACAAGAACCCAGCCTCGTGATCCTAAAGTTTTGAGGTAACAGATGAGAAGTAAAACTATGGAGTAAAAAGAATCCTAAGATGGTTTTCACAACTCATTTTTAGGTTAAAAATATTTTCACAAACACTAGACTCAACGTCGACCAGTAGAAGGGTTTCCTACAGGCAGTCCTGCTCTGTTACCAACTTGTGGCGCCCCGACCCGACTGCTATACACAGATGTTGTGTGTCACCGGTTAAGCGATACAACCGGAGGTTACGGGCTTACCAATCCCCGGCCAAAACCTTTGGCAGGCGTTGCTCGGAATGGATCATCGGCAACGCAACGCCCCGATGATGCCTTAACACAGGCACAACTATCAATGCATAATAGAGAGATCAAGATTTGTGGAACAACTAGCACATCACAGACTCTACGACACAAATCATTATAGTTCAACTCTTATAATAGAGAAAGATAGCAAATTACAACCAGAGGTCACAGACCCAACAGTACAACATGCGGAAGCGAATTAAGTTGTTCTAAACAACAAGATCCAAATTATGGCCTAAGAGGCCTACAGATAAAACATCCAACGCCAGCTGTTCCGGGATGTCCCAAGCTGCCACCTGGGAACCCCAGACTACTCGTCGACGTCCACAAAGAACCCACCTTCGAGGTCGGTGAAGTCCTCCTCTGAAACAAACAACGACGTTGAGTTCGACGAACTCGCAAGATTAAATATAGAGCTTTAGCTCGATGAGGCTTTCAAGGTTTTATGGCTGTTTTGCATAAAGCTGATTTTATTTATAGAAACATAACTCCATGGCATCGACTAATCAGATTATTTTTTTAAACGGGATAAGGAGTAACTCTTTTCTCTGATCACCTTTCTCATCATCAACCACCATCATCACTGTACCTGTTCTACAAAGGCACCTCCCGAATCACCCTCGAGGAAGCTAACCTTGCATTCTTGAGTAGTACCTTTAGTACTCAGGTTTTAATCATTCCGTTCAAGTTATTCTATGATCTTATCGTCCTTTCCCAAGTCGTCCATAACCGCAGACACGGCTTTTCAAAAAGATTTACCCTGCAGGGGTGTACAATGTTTGCCACGCGTACCGTCCGGCCCATTGCCTAGCTCTTAGCTCTCTTCCGGGGAAAGCGGCTGGGTGGGAGCGGTGACGACTTCTCCCTCGCTCGAGACTTTCCAGGATCATCAGTGGCGGTAGGACAGGTTCAGTGCCTCCAACACCCTGCCCCACGGCCACTCATTTTCCTAACAACACAATCCTCATCTAATTCTCAACCATCATCTTCACGCACGCGCAAATGGAAGCTCGAACTAGAGGACCCTGGCCAGCCCCTCACAAGTTATTTAGTCGAATAAGGGTTCCTGCAATTGCATAGGCCTCACGCATGGTTGCACGCTCAGTCTTGGTTCAAGAGGTAAAGAACTCGCACCTAGGCGGCGAGAACGAGACAAAGCACCACAACCACAGTGGCCTCTCATCCCCACCTTTAAGCATTTTATTACCTGTCACCACAATTCCTCCACCATCATCCGAACATTTCCACATCGGTTTCCAACATGAAATATCCATCGGACGAATAAACATTTAACTAAGCATGGCTAAGCATCAACATAGCATAGTTAAGTATCTCAGGCCAACAATATAAACCTATGGATAATAGGAGGGAAACAGGTAATGGCATCGGAAACTTAATGCAACTATAGGATACTCTAATCCAATAAAAATTGACATTTAGAACCGCATGCAATATTGTAGTGGAGAAAATATTTGCGGAAATATAGGAGGAGACATGCTCAGAGGGGGGATTACGCTTGCCTTGCTCAACGTGTTGTTAGTACGGATCGTCGGGGTATTGCGGTGTAACCCCGGCTGCTTGATCTATCGAAGCATAAAACACCGGAAGAAACAATCAATTACCACACATGCTTTAACAAATGCAATGCGCAAACACATGATGGCATGACATTTTAAATCCCCGAGATGAGGATGATTCAATCTATTCAACTTAGACGGAGTTCGGATGCGTAAAGGGCACAACTCGAATACACCGTGGGGTTAAGTAAAGTAGCAACTTTACTTGTTAATTGGAAAAGATGAACCCTATTGTTAACTTGCATATGAATGACATGAACATGTTAAGATGCAGTGTTTGGGTGATTAAACATCCTTGCAACAAGTACAGAGAGTGAGCTGAAGATTGATTTGCATTACAGTTGAAGCTGGTTAATCGGATTATCCGATGAAGTTGGGATCGGAATATCCGGTGAACCTGGTTCGAAACGGCTAAGGACCTGAAGGCAAACAGTTGTTTGGAGCACTGATGTGGTCAACGGCGAGCAGAGGAGGGCGCGGCGACGAGCTGGTGCGGCGCGAGCTGGAGCAGCTCGGTCGCTACAGGGAGAAGAAGACGGTTTTGCAAAAAGCCCCCTGTTCTTATTTTCCCATTTACAGATTGGTACTTTTTTTGTTTCTTTTAATTCCAGCAGCATTTCAGTGATTTTATCGAGGCACTTAAACATTTTACAAAAATCTGAGAAAGTTCTTGTAGCCTCCCAACAGTATGTAGAAGCACCACAAAAATTGGGGTTCAAAATAAAATGTTTTGAGCAACCTTTGTTCATAGAGGTTTAAGATAGGGCATTTTGCTAAATTCCCAACTTATAATCCTTAGAAATTTTAGAGCAAGCTCAAAATAGTATTTTTGAACTCTTGGAACTTACTTGACAAATATAAGATGTCAAGTATTTTTGTTTTGCAAGTTTGAGTGCCTTCATTGTTTTGAGAATTGTTAAAGCAAGTTTGGCAGTTTGTTTTTTTAATGGTGCCAAACCAATTAGTGTGTTGTTTAGCAACTTAAAATGGATGCCATGATGCAATGAAATACAAAAGAGGAAATTTTACTCAGGTTTTTAGGTTCTCAAACTTTGGGCTGTTACAACCTTCTTGTTTGTGCACTCAAAGGATTTGTGTCCTTGTCCTCCACACTTGAAGCATTGCAATCCTCTTGTGCCGAGGGAAGATCTTTGTGGTGTGTTGCTTGAGGGAGGTGCCTTCTTGAACGGTTGAGTAGTTTGAGTGGATGGTGTAGTAGCTCTTGGAGGACATTTAGTGTTCGCTTGATGAGGAGCTTGCGCGGATGTAGGCATGGATGATGAAGGCTTGTTAGGGAGGAATGCCTTGGTCTTGAGATATTTGAGCTCTTCAAGCACGTGACGCTCGGCCTTTGTGGCTTGATGGACTAGCTCAACCAAGGTGGCATAGGGTTGGAATTCCACAATCTTCTTGATGGGATAGTTGAGGCCATTCATGAAACGAGCCATTGATGCTCTTCCGATTCCTCAATATTGGCTCTCATCATGGAAATCTCCATTTCCTTATAAGTACTCATCAACGGATTTTCAACCCTTGCTTCAACTCTTGCAATTTCTTGTACAAGTCTCTAGTGTAGTGGGTTGGCACAAAGCGCTTGTACATCGCTTCCTTCATCTCAACCCAAGTGTTGATTGGTTGTTGATGGGTGTCCACACGTGAATCTTGAAGTTGTTCCCACCACAAAAGAGCATAATCTTCAAATTCCATTGATGCTAAGGCAACCATCTTGTTCTCGGAGTAGTTTCGAACTCGGAAGATCTTGTCAACCTTAAGTGCCCATTAAAGGTATGCTTCCGGGTCGCTTGTTCCATAAAACTTAGGCATATCAAAGCGAAGGTTGTTCAAGTTGTCATCGTCATCTTGACGGTTTGGATGTGGGAATGCATGTCCACGTCTCCTTCGGTGTAATCCATCATCACGATGTTGGTTGTACTCCATATCACTTGATTCGGTGTTGTTGTGGTGGTGACGATCATGCGGACGCTCTTGGCGGTGACGAGGCTCATGTTGAGGATGATGCTCTTGGTGTTGGTGAGGCTCATGCGCACGATTGTTATGGCGTGGTCTTGGAGGATGGCGGTGACGACGGCCTTGGTCCCCATAGTCATGTGCACCCGGGACACCATTGTCATTGGCCAAGGGGTCTTGACGTTCATGATATTGAGGTGGTGGTGAAGGAGTTCGTTCACGACGTCCACCATTTTGTCGATGTTGTTCTTGATGTCCCTTGTCATGGTGCGCTCTAGGCGAAGGTGGGTGTTCACTTCATGGCTATGTCGATCATGTGCTGCGTGCCTTGGAATGTCTTGACGAGCTTGTTGCGGTTCTTCATGATGGGGGTCATGACGCGCATGTCGTGAGTGTGTGGACCTTGATATGCTTCTTGTACGATGGGAGCCCGAAGAAGAACATCGATGTAGCGCAAGGTTGTTGATAGCTTCGGTCACGCGCGCCATTTGGTTGTTGAAGTTGGCTTCTTGTGCTTGAAGACGGCGCTCATAGCGACCAAGCCCATCTTGAACAAGATGTTGAAGGCCGCGAACTCGTTGTGTGTGACATAGCCAATGGCACTTCGAATTCCTCCATGGATATCATCATCCGAGCTTGAGCTTCCGTTTGTACTTCCCCTAAACATGATCTCAAGAACAAGTCAAATGTGTAGAAATGGAGAACCAAGAGAAACTATATCGTAGGAATAGAGTTGCTTGACGAAAGAGAATCCGGTTCTAACACCCAACACACACACACTCTTATGAGGATAGGAAGGTATGGTAGGTGGAAAGCAATGGAACCAATCCGAAAACCAAGATATTGTAAAAGCAAGTAGAGAACCACGACGATCACAAGGCAAAACAAGTCAATCTCCAACAAGAGGAAAGAAAGTCAAGGAAACACACGCACAGAGAGATAAATGAGACTTATGCAACCAAGAAATGAGCTAAAGAACCAAATGATCCTAGCGAAGACTACAAGCTCATGTTGCACAAGTACAAGGAGAGGCACTAGCTCGATTGCAAAATATTCGTGGGTTACAAGATTTGCACAAAAATTACCACCTACTAGATGTTCATCGAGCTTTTGCGCGCTTACTACAAGAGATATTGCAAGTGGTGTCTCTTTCTTTTCTTTTCTCGCACTTTTTGCTTCTTTTCTCTTTTGCACACTCACTTCTTTGATGCCAACACTAGATATATGCCAACTAGCGCAAGTACTTTTGCTCGGAAACTACACGGTGCAAATATGCAAAACCCAAGCAATCATCAAGAGCTAGCTCAATAGGACATGGTAATCACAAAGATATAGTGTGGCTCACAAAGGAATGGCAAGGGGAAAAGATTCATGATGTTATACCTTTCGTCGACGATCTTCACCCTTTGGTGTAAAAGTTTCATGCTTGCCCATGAATTTGGGTGGTGGTGGATGGTGGATCTTCCGCAATGGTGACGTAAAGCTTGTTTGTAGCTTCGAAACGAGTCAAAAAACACAAAAAACGGAGTCGGAATCAAAAGATATGGCCAAAAGAAATTTTCAGAAAATGCAGTTTTCTGCCAGTACCGCTGGAAGGGGCGGTAGTACCGCTCATAGTACCGCACATGCGCTCCAGAAGGCCGTTTTTGAGGTACTGTGGGAGGTAGTACCGCTGGGGGTGGTAGTACCGTTGTACGGGGCGGTAGTACCGCTCCTGGACGCAGATTCGTGCCCGAAACGCGATTTTGAATGATTTGGGCGGAAAAACTTACACGAAAACTTCAAATCGGAGGGCCAAATGATGTAATTAGGCTATGGGAACGCAAAGGAAGTGTCGCAACAGTGGAACATGGGGTTCCCCTAGTACTGCCAAAGTGGGTCCACCCCATGTGGGCCCAAGATGAAGATGGACAAGACCAAGACTCAAGTCAAGCTGGCGGGTTCACCGTCAAGACACATGGCCTACGACGACTAAGGGCTCCGGTCCTGGGGACCTTCCGGGTCCCCGAATCAAGCAAGAAGGCCAGGAAGGACCCGAGAGCCCGAGTTCCCGGCAGGAGGCCAGGCTCCCTCCGGGTACTTCCTACGTCCTGTGGATAAGCACTCCACCTCACCACGGAAGACTTGGGAAGCAAGGCGAAGGCAGCGCGGGCGGGAAGCACGTCCCGTGGTGGTGTCAGCTCCTGTCCACCCCAAGGCGGACGCTCCCACCTAACCCAGAGGAGACGCTAGGCTGAGGAGAGGCCACGTCTCCCCCTAAACTAGATGAGGAGGGTCCTTCACCCCGAAGGTCCCTCATGCCCTCACGTGACCCTGTGGCAACCCCTTAGCCTATAAAAGGAGGACCAAGGCACGGAGGAGGGAGGAAGGAAGAAGAGACAAGAACAAGGACAAGCTAGAACCAGAGCAAGACTAGACTAGGGCTGCGAGGTAGAGAGGAAGGTGATCTCCTCCGGGTCAGGATCTGTCCTTCTTCTACCTCGGCCAAAACCCTTCCGGGTACCCTGTCCGGGAGGTTCCATTGTAAGCCACACTATGAAGAACTCATCAATCCAGACATGCAGGAGTAGGGCTTTTAGCCTCCGGGCGGCCTGAACCTGGGTAGCTCCTTGTGTCCCTTTGGTTGCATGCTTTGATCGTGGAGAGGAGAGCTTGATCTAGACTCCGCCCAAGAAGACGATTCTCAGCCTCCTTCGCGCCCCGTGCCGAACCTAAAAGGGGGTATCCTATACTCCCGGTGTCCGTGCAACGAGACACGACATCTGGCGCGCCAGGTAGGGGGCGCAAGTGCTGGATTCATCTTCATCAAGTTCATCGGCAAGTTCTTCGTCAAGCATGCCTCCAAGGAAGAAGGGAGATCCTGCGGCGTCCAAGCCGGTCTCTCCCTCACGCACCAAGCTTCAGCTGAACGTCGTGCTGCTGGCGCACGGCGGAGCGCCTCTCCGTCCCCGCCTCCCATGGAGAGGGTGGCGCCGGACGAAGTGGACGGTCGCGACAAGGACAACGGCCCTGGCGGAGCGGCGGCTCCAAAGGGCGCCACCATGCCTCCTCCTCGCTCAGGGGAGAAGAGCGTCTGCAACGGCACCGGCAAGGAGCCCACCGCTGGAGGAGGGAACCACGGCGTTCGCCCCAGCGGGGATCCACGAGCATCCAAGAGCAAGACCTCCGCGCACTCGCCTTCGGACGTGCAAGCTCGCCATGATGCTCTAGTCGCTGCCAAGGCACTGATGCAGTTCCCTCCAAGCAGCGGCGACCCCAAGGTCTACCAAGAATGGAGGACTCGCGTCGAGAGGCTCCTCGACTTCGCCGATGGTGGTCCGTGGGTCGAACCCACTCAAGCTCCCACCGTCGACAACCCCGGAGCAGCACAAGACAAAACACGTGATCCGCGAGGCCAGCCTCGTGGTGAACGTCAAGCCAAGACGGCGCCTCCTCGCACCGCGCCACCGATGGCTGATCGGCTAAACCGCGATCACGGCGAGGCCATCTCCATCGGGTCGTCTACCTCGCGCAACCCAGATCTTCGTGACGAGCTCAACAGCCGTCAGAACGAGGATATGCGCACCCGCATCGAGCGTCGCCGAGAACGTCACCGCCGGGAAGATCGGGGCATCGACCTCGCCGAAGGCTGCCTCGCCCTCGCTCCCGAGTTCCGCCACTTCAACTGGCCCAAGAAATTCAAGATCGACGTTCTCCGCTACGACGGCACCACGAACCCCCGGGACTTTCTGCAGATCTACTCTCTTGCTGCGATGGTTGCCGGGGCCGACGAGGTCATGATGGCCAACTGGTTCCCGTTGGCCCTGAAGGGAGATGCCCAGACTTGGCTTCTCAACCTTCCCAAGTGCTCCATCCGTTCCTGGCGGGCACTGAAGGAGCAGTTTCTGGGGGCTTTCCAAGGCGGGTACGAGCGCCCGGGGGCTCCCAGTGATCTCCACGACTTCAAGCAGTTGCCGGGTGAAACTCTCCGCAAGTTCATCCAGCGCTTCACCCAGAAGATGAACACCATCCCGTGCATCAAGGAGGAGTTGGTGATCCAGTCCTTCCACGCCAACGTCCGCAACCCCAAGATGCGCGAGAAGCTGAGCATCCATCGCGTCGAGTCTGCTCGTAAGCTCTGGGAGCTTGCAGACCGGTGCGCTCGAGCTGAAGAAGGAGCCAAGTTCCCCGGGGAGGATGAACCCGAGGACAAGGCCGCTCCAGCTAAGAACAAGAAGCGGGACCCTGGACCCGACAAGCGGATCTTCGTCACCGAGCCTCTTCCGAAGAAGACCAAGCCCGCGCCGACTTCCGAGGAAGAAGGTGAAGGTGATCCCTGGTGCCACATCCATCCAGAAGGCAACCACTTGCTCAAGGACTGCCGCATGCTCAAGAACCTCGCCGTCCGGGAGCAACGCCGAGCTGATGGGGTCAGTCAAGACGGTTGCTACAACTGCGGCACTGCCGGGCACATCGCTCGTGACTGTCCCACGGGTCGCCAAGGCGGAGGCGGCCGTGGATGGTACCGAGGCGGTGGCCGCGGGGGCGCGGAGGAGGACGCGGCGGTCAAGGTGGTCGCGGGTACAACACTCCGGAGGCCGCCCACGTCGGCAACGGGGAAGCTCCGGCTCCCCAAGGAGGCAACGGCGGCAAGTATCAAGAAGTCACGGGAGTTGTCGGGTGCATCCACGGAGGGTCTTCTCTGCCTCCCTCCAACGGCGCCTGCAAGAGACTTGTCCGGGAGCTGAACGCGGTTGCTTCTGCTCCGTCCAAGCCCCTGGACTGGTCTAGCCAAGTCATCACCTTCGACCCAGAAGACCACCCTGCAAACACTGCCGGGGTCGGGACCCTGCCGCTGATCGTGTCGCCCGTCATCCACAACTACAAGGTCACCAAGATGCTGGTCGACGGAGGCTCCAGCCTCAACCTGCTGACGGCGAAGGTCCTGGCTGTCCTTCAAATCCCCTGTCTCGCCTACAAGACACTGGGGTGTTCCAAGGCGTGAACGGAAGTGTTACTCGACCCCTCGGGAAGATCACCCTTCCGGTCACCTTCGGCGACTCCAAGAACTTCCGCACCGAGGAAATCGTCTTCGACATCGCCGACACTCCGCTACCGTACAACGGCATACTTGGCAGACCTGCTCTGGCCAAGTTCATGGCCGTCTCCCACTTCGCCTACAACATGCTGAAGATTCCGGCGCCGTGGGGCGTGATCAAGGTCAGGCCGACATCGACGATGCTATCTACTGCGTTCACCAGCTGAACCAGACGGTGGCAACCACGGCGGACATCCCTCAAGGTGTACAGGAGGATGATGATGGGGCTCTCCCCGGGGGCGAAGGGCACCCCGGGGGCTCCACATCTACTCCCCCAAGAAGGCGCCATTCCATGGCGATCCGCAGCTGACCAAGAAGGTGGCGCTAACCAGCGACGGAGTTCGCTCCATCACCATCGGCGCCCGCCTCACCGACAAATAGGAAAGCGCGCTCGTCGCCTTCCTTCGGGAAAACTCTGACGTCTTCGCGTGGGAGGCATCAGGTTTACCCGGCGTACCAAGGGAGGTGATCGAGCACAAATTGGCGGTCAATCCGGGGGCTCGCCCCGTGAAGCAGGTTCTCCGGAACCAAAGCAAGGAAAAGCTGGAATTCATCATCGCCGAGGTGGACAAGTTGATAGAAGCTGGTGTCATCCGGTCGGTTCCCCACCCAAGCTGGGTGGCCAACCCCGTGGTGGTACCGAAACCCATGACCTTCAAGTGGAGACTCTGCATCGACTTCACAGACCTGAATAAGGCCTGTCCCAAGGACCCTTTCCCCCTGCCGCGGATCGACATGATCGTGGATTCCACGGCCGGGTGCGAGCTGCTGTGTTTCTGGATGCCTTTTCCGGGTACCACCAGATCATGATGTCACTCGAGGACCAAGAGAAGACGGCCTTCATCACTCCCAAGGGCTGCTACTGCTACACCCGGATGCCTTTTGGCCTCCGAAACGCCGGCGCTACCTTCCAGCGCGCAATGCAAGCATGCCTTGGGTCGCAGCTGGGCCGCAACGTCGAAGCGTACATCGACGACATCGTGGTCAAGACCCGGTACAAGGACTCCCTCATCCAAGACCTGCACGAGACCTTCGAGAACCTCCGCCGGGTCAACTTCAAGCTCAACCCCGACAAGTGCGTGTTCGGGGTCCCCTCCGGCAAGCTGCTGGGTTTCCTGGTCTCTCACCGAGGGATCGAGGCGAATCCGGACAAAATCAAGGCAATCGAGCGCATGGAGGCGCCCCGGCGGGTCAAGGACGTACAGCGCCTCAACGGGTGCATCACTGCACTCGGGCGCTTCATCTCAAGGCTTGGGGAGCGGGCCTTACCGTTCTTCAGGCTGCTCAAGAAGTCAGGCCCCGTGGAGTGGACCTCCGAGGCCGAGGAAGCCCTGCAGTCCCTCAAGCGCTACCTCGCCTCGCCACCAATCCTCGTGGCACCAGAAGAGAAGGAGCCCCTACTACTGTACATTGCTGCCACCAACCAGGTGATCAGCGCTGTGCTCGTGGTAGAGCGTGACGCTCCTCCGAAGAAGTCAAGCAAGATCAAGGGCAAGCGACCCGGGAACTCTCTCCGGGCAACCGTGCAAGAAAAGGCTGCCGGGTGACCAGGGGTCTCATGATCCTGGCGTCACTGCAACTTCACCAGCGACGCGGATCCCGTCGGGAATGGAGAATCTCCCTCCGACGAGACTTCGCCGGGGGCTACATCGTCCCCACCCCAAGACGTCGACGAGGGGAAGCCGAGCCCTCTCAGGACTCGGCGACCCGCAAGGTGCAGCACCCGGTCTACTTCGTCAGCGCAGTGCTGCGCGACGCCCGGGAGCGGTACCCCATGATGCAGAAGCTGCTGCTGGCAATCCTCATTGCCTCCCGCAAGATGAGGCCGTACTTCCAAAGCCATCCCATCACGGTGGTGTCCAAGTACAACCTAAGAAGCCCCCTGGAGAACCCACTTGCCACTGGTCGCATATCATGGTGGGCCATGGAGCTTCAAGGTTTCGGTCTCAAGTTCGAGCACACGGACAACATCAAGAGTCAGGCGCTGGCGGATTTCACGGCCGAGTGGACCGAGACGGCGTTCGACGACCCGGAAGAGGAAACCTGCCTCCCCGGGAAGGAAGATCCTAGCGCCTGGATCATGCACTTCGACGGCTCCTACACCAAGGGGAAAGGAGGTGCTGGGGTTGTCCTAACCTCACCAACCGGGGACCGGCTGAAGTACGTCGTCCAGATGCACTACCAAGGGAACATCTCCAACAACACGGCGGAGTACGAGGGCCTGCTCGCAGGACTTCGTGCTGCCATCGGCCTCGGCATCAACAAGATCGTCGTCAAGGGTGACTCTCAGCTAGTCATCAAACAAGTGAACAAGGAGTACGCGTGCCCTCAGATGGCACCATACGTTGAAGAGGTCTGGAAGCTGCAGCGGCGCTTCGACAACTTCCGGGCTGTGTACGTCCCACGGGGAGAAAACACGGCCGCGGATGAGCTATCGCAGGTGGCGTCCAAGCAAGAACCAGTGCCTCCCGGGATCTACATCGAGGTCCTCAGGCGACCTTCGATCCCGCCCGAGAGGCTCGCGACAAGATCTGCGCCGGGGGCTGGCGACCCTTCTACCTCGACAACACGGGTAGCCAGCCCAGAAGCTCAAGACCCGGCAGCCCCTCCAGCGGAGGAAGCTATGCTTTCTTTCCGTCGGATGGTGCTACCGGTGGAAGGAACCCACCCACCCTGGGCCCGGGACATCGTCAAGTACATCATGGAGCACGCCCTCCCGGAGGACGATCACGACGCCGAGCGGGTGGCTCGTCAAGCCAAGCTCTACGTCATGATCGACGGCGAGCTCTACCGGCGACGGGACAACGGAGTCAAGCTCCGCTGCATCCCTCAAGAACAAGGCCAAGTACTGCTACGGGACATCCACGAAGGCACATGTTCAAGTCATGTGGCATCAAGATCACTGGCGGGTAAAGTTTTTCGTCACGGGTTCTACTGGCCAACAGTCCTCAGTGATGCGGAGCAGCTAGTCAAGACCTGTGAAGCCTGCCAATACTATGCGAAGAACATACATCAGCCGGCGCAAGCTCTGCAGCCAATTCCAATCTCCTGGCCGTTCGCGGTCTGGGGGCTGGACATCGTGGGAAAGATACCGAAGTCTGTCGGGGGCCATGAATACCTTTTCGTGGCCATCGACAAGTTCACAAAGTGGGTGGAAGTGATGCCAGTACCAAGACAGACAGCTCAAGCAGCCATCAAGTTCATTGAAGGGATCGTGTACCGCTTCGGAGTACCCAACAGAATCATAACGGACAATGGCTCTCAGTTCACAAGCCGATCCTTCCTCAACTTCTGTGAAGAGCTGGGAATCAAGGTGTGTTTTGCCTCGGTGTCCTACCCAAGGTGCAATGGGCAAGTGGAGCGAGCCAATGCGGAGGTCCTAAAGGGTTTGAAGACCAAGGCCTTTGACAAGTTAGAAGACAAGGGCAAGAACTGGATTGAGCATCTACCAAGTGTCTTGTGGTCCCTCAGAACCACACCAAGCAGAGCCACTCAAGAAACACCATTCTTCCTTGTCTATGGAGCAGAAGCCGTCTTGCCAACAGAGCTCAGGCATGGATCCCCCCGGGTACTTGCCTATGATGAAGACGCACAAGCTGAGAGGAGGATTGATGACATCAACTTCCTGGAAGAGGTGCGGTGCCGAGCTTCCTTACGATCTGCTCGATACCAGCAAGGGCTCCGCCGCTATCATGATCGCCATATCCGTTCACGGGTACTGGAACCCGGAGACCTGGTTCTCCGCAAGAAGCAGAAGCTTGATAACATGAACAAGCTGTCCTCCAAGTGGGAAGGACCTTATCGGGTGACGCATACCCTGAGACCCGGAGCTGTTTATCTGGAGGACGAGAAAGGCAGGCCGGAGGGCAACGCCTGGAACATCGAGAATCTCCGGAAATTCTACCCCTGAATACGAACATGAATCGCAGATAGTTCGAGTCAACTAAGCACGCCCAAGGGGCTAGTGTTCTGTATAAGGGTGTAAGAATCGTCGCCAAGGAATAAAAGATAAGTTTTTCAATTCCGTGAGCCTCTCTTGTTGTCGTGAAGTGTGTTATCCGTAACAACCCCCAAGCAGGGGGCTGACAGGTCGAGCGCGAGCAGCCTATCAGTAGGCGCTGCCACCTGATCGTGCCGTACTGCCGCGGTAAGAAGTGGAACGGGCAGTGCTGTGTTTTAAAGAACCTAAACACAGAAATGCACATTCAACTTTGCTTGCGGGTTGCTCCGGATGAAACACTTTCACGACATGTAAGGGAGGGTCCATTCTTTTCCTACTGAAAGTGTGTTGTGTGTAGCGCCTCTCCCGGGACAGGAATGGATGCTGAAGAGCGGCTCAGGAGCTGGATACCCGGGAAGGACAGAGTAGATCAAGGCACGGCAAAAACCAGCTAAGTCTTTGCATGTGCATCTGGCATTCTAGGCATAATATCTCGCTCGGAGTCAATATACCACCAACCTGCGCATGCTTGACAGTTGATGAGAACCTTTGCGGGGGTAATGCGTCCTCCCCGGCGAACGGTCAGATTTCCCTTCTGGCCTAGTACCCGTGGCTGTGGAGTGGACTCCCGGAAGGCATAGTGCTCTTAGGGGTGCTGCTACTGGTGCGGGCGGTCAGAGCACTTGTCACCTAAGAGATCTCCTCAGAAAACTTGACGGCGCGTTAGTGCAAAGGGAGGTTTGGGAAATGACCCCGGGAGTTGAGCCCTAGGATTGCATTCATCTGAACTTACATTCTGAGTTTACAATTCTGGATTACATTCAGTCGAAGCTTTTCCTGGATACATATCTAGCCTATGCTACTAAGGCCAGCTCAGGGCTCCTGGCTGTGCAGCTCTGTCTTTCTGTTTTATTGCCTGCCGGGTGCACTCCGGACTCCCGGGGACGCCTGGGATGAAGGAGGGCATTCGCGCAGGATCTTCAGGGGTCCCATGGGCCGGGGAACTTCCGGGCAAACCCCGGCACATGCTGGCTGCAGAGGAGGTGCACATGGTCCACGAACTTATCCATGATGTCTTCCTCATCCTGTACGAAGGGAAGAAATCGAGTCAAGGCACAGGATCTTCCCAAGGGTCGTATTGCCAGAATCAAGGCGGCCTTACCTTGAAGACATCGTCAAGATCGCAGAGGAGGCGGATCAATCTCTGATTGCCTGCGGCCTCCTTCCACAGCTCCATCTTGATGGTGTCCTTCCGGGTCGCCAGCGCTACCGATGCCTCCATGGCGGCAGAACCGGCGATGTTCCCCACTGCAGGGAAAACCAAGGAGACTCGAGGGCGAGGATCAACCTCGTCCTTTCTAGTGGCTCGGGCTCCAGCTTCGCTGGGTGCCTCCGCCGCTCCTCGAAAGACGGACTCCGCCGTCGACACATCGGACAAGGCCCTCTCTGCTTCGCCGGACATTGTTCTGCGGGACGAGGGGAGGCAAAGGAAGAAGAGGAGCGGAGCAAGGCGAGAAGATGTGGCGAAGGGGTGGAGTCTGGATGGTCTTTTATAGGCCTCCCTGCTCCACCTACCCCTTGACGCTACGGCTGCTGCAGTAATGGGAGCGCGTTTTGCAAAAAACTCGTTCTCATTCACACGGACGCGACACGAAGACAAGGAGGAAAACAAGATCTTCTTCATTTACAAGGACTACAAGGGGACGATCTTTTTTACAACAAAAAGGTTGGCTCCCGCCGAACAAGGAGCACCGCCGTACAATGGAAGACGCTACTTCCAGAAATACGACGTCAAGGCCGCCAAGGAGGAGGTCAACGAGATCTCCATGGCGCCCGTCCGAAGCTCCTCGCCTTCAGGAAGACGAGCTCCCCTCGACCTTGATGTCAGATGAGTTTTCCTCATCTTCATCCTCGTCGTAGGAGCTCGAGCTGCCGCTGCTGCTCTCCATGCAGCACTCCACGCGTCCGCCATCGACACCGAAGATCTTCACGGAGAGCGTAGCATCTCCGTCGTACCGGAACACCAAGCACTGCCCCCTGGACAGGCGGCGGGCACGGGAGAACGACTTCCACCCCGGACCCAGAAGCAGGCGCCTTCAGTGGTGCGCTCCGCCATGGCCCAGGAGGGGCCATTGGGGCAGCCTTCCACCTGCAGCCAGAAGCCGGAGGGTCCGATGTCCTCCGTCGCCATCGCGAAGGAATCCGGCAGGAGAAGCCGGCTGCGAGGCCTGCGGTTCAGATCCACGGCGAACTCGAACGGCGCGAAGCTGGTATGAACCATGCTCCTAGGAAGAGGGGCAGCGGTGCCGCGGCCTCCACGGCCGCCGCGACCGCGAATCCCACGACCTCGCGGAACAGCTCGACCACGAGTGGAGGGGCCACTCTCCGCAGCAGCTGAAGAAGTACGAGGGCGCCCAACTCCTCTCTTCGCTCTCGCCATTGGCGCTGGCAGCTTGTGGGGAGGCCTGGAGTTGGACCAAGGAAGAAGATGACCGAAAAGGCCAGGGGTGCGCCTCGCTTTTATAGCCGCGGCAGTGCCTCTGCCAAGCGTCTCCTCGGTTCTTCCGTTAGTGGGAATCGAGGGGGCCCTCGCAGTTATTCCCCCAGCGGAGTAACTCCAAGACCTTCAAGGCCATCAGTGAAGCGAAGCTGAGAAGACCAGGTACCCGGGACCCACTTTGACCTATCTTTAGGCCATGGCCCCGGCAGCTGGAGCAAGAGCCGCCGGGACCATGCCCGGGGGCTACTGTCGCAACAGTGGAACATGGGGTTCCCCTAGTACTGCCAAAGTGGGTCCACCCCATGTGGGCCCAAGATGAAGATGGACAAGACCAAGACTCAAGTCAAGCTGGCGGGTTCACCGTCAAGACACGCATGGCCTACGACGACTAAGGGCTCCGGTCCTGGGGACCTTCCGGGTCCCCGAATCAAGCAAGAAGGCCAGGAAGGACCCGAGAGCCCGAGTTCCCGGCAGGAGGCCAGGCTCCCTCCGGGTACTTCCTACGTCCTGTGGATAAGCACTCCACCTCACCACGGAAGACTTGGGAAGCAAGGCGAAGGCAGCGCGGGCGGGAAGCACGTCCCGTGGTGGTGTCAGCTCCTGTCCACCCCAAGGCGGACGCTCCCACCTAACCCAAGGAGACGCTAGGCTGAGGAGAGGCCACGTCTCCCCCTAAACTAGATGAGGAGGGTCCTTCACCCCGAAGGTCCCTCACCCCTCACGTGACCCTGTGGCAACCCCTTAGCCTATAAAAGGAGGACCAAGGCACGGAGGAGGGAGGAGGAAGAACGAGAGCAAGATAGACAAGACAAGCTAGAACCAGAGCAAGACTAGACTAGGGCTGCGAAGGTAGAGAGGAAGGTGATCTCCTCCGGGTCAGGATCTGTCCTTCTTCTACCTCGGGCCAAAACCCTTCCGGGTACCCTGTCGGGAGGTTCCATTGTAAGCCACACTATGAAGAACTCATCAATCCAGACATGCAGGAGTAGGGCTTTTAGCCTCCGGGCGGCCTGAACCTGGGTAGCTCCTTGTGTCCCTTTGGTTGCATGCTTTGATCGTGGAGAGGAGAGCTTGATCTAGACTCCGCCCAAGAAGACGATTCTCAGCCTCCTTCGCGCCCCGTGCCGAACCTAAAAGGGGGTATCCTATACTCCCGGTGTCCGTGCAACGAGACACGACAGGAAGGTAGATCAACTAGTTTGGCAATAGATCTATGGATCAAAACTTGCAAAAACGTACTCAAATCTCAGGTCGACCCAAAAGCAATTTGTGGCTATTTTTGGCGGTAATTTTCGAATTTCTCAAAATCAAAGAAAAATTTGGTGGATTTGGGGGTGGAAACACAAATCAATCCGTGTCAACCCAAGCTCTGATACCATATGATGCGGGTAGGGTTCCAATTTTCATGGATTGAGGTCGGATGAACGACGAACGCGATGAACGCGAAGAACATGAGAGGGGAAAGTCAAATACACGGTAAATAGCAAAGCAACTAGGAAGAATTCAACCGGTAACCAAACCCCAAGGGCAGCCCCCGATTCTCAAACTCCAAGCAACTTTACTCTTAGGATTGTTTCTCTCACGGTCAATCCCACCGGTTCAATCAAGTCACTCAAAGAGGAAAGATTGACAAGTAATCGTAACTACAAGAAGAGGCCTTGAATCCACTAGAGGGATCTTCTCCACAAGGGGAGGTCTTGATTCAACTCCACAAGGGGAGGCCTTGATTCATCTCCATAGGAGGCAACATCAATATAGGTGGAAAGGGGCAAAGCTCAACTCAAAGTCTAATCTTAGTCTGACCTAGATCTGAGATGGGGAACTCCTATTTATAGTCTAGAGGCAAAACGGAAAGGTAGGTGGGGTAGGTGGAGATTACAAGGCTCAAAGGCCTGGTCGGTTCCCGCAGCAGCGGTAGTACCGCTCGTACGGGCGGTAGTACCGCTGGTACGGGCCGAAGGCGCGTTGACTTTGCACGGGCGGCAGTACCAGCGGTAGTACCGCCCTCAGTGCCGCACATGTGATCCAAGAGGGGGTTTTGGCGGCAGTGCGGGCGGTAGTACCGCTGGCTCGACTGGGGCGGCGCCTGGGGGTGACGTGGCGGCCTTCAGGGCGCCATATGCAGGAGCGGTAGTACCGCCTGGAGGGCGGTAGTACCGCCATGGCCCTTCTTCCTTCTCTTCTTCTTCTCCTCCTTGACCATCTTCTTGGGTCTTCTCTTGGTCATCTTCTTCATCATCTTGGACCTTCTCTTGCTCATCTTCTCCACTCCATTGTAGGTCGTCATCAAGGTGGTTCCTGAGTATGCACAAGGTACCGGCATGAAGTAGCAAACCATTCAAAGGAGTGTCGAAATCACACATAGAGAGGAGTGAGGTCACCTTTTCATGAAGGGCTTTGACTCTTGATCTTGTCATGGGACCATTAGGCGTTGTTGGTGTGGTGTGCCTAGGTTGCATTACATCACCATCCCAAGCTTCTTTGGCGGTGGTGATGTGTTGAATGTGAGGCAAGTCCTCCCCTCCCCCCACGGCAAGACGGATCATGTCAAGAGCGGTGGCATTGAGTTGACAATCAACCACTTTTCTCCTTGTTTTGTTGGTTGGATCCATGGCCTTGTATCCCTCTTCAATGATTCTCCAAAGCTCAATAGAGGCACTATTTACATGAGATCTCATAGAAGATTGCCAATTAGTAAACAAAGATGCATTTAGCTTAGGTGGATCTCCCCTTAGGTTAATGGGAGGATGAGGGATTGGTGGGTCGGGTGAGTACCAACCGGGAGCCGCATGGTACTCACGCTTCTCACCTTCCTTTTTAGTTTCGAGAGTGGATGGTTTAGGTTTAGTCCTGGTGACTCCACCCCCAACCTTATCAACCTCGAGATCAACCATAGATTTTCCGTCCTCGGCGTGAGAAGCAACCTCATTAGAAGGAGACTTCGTGGTTCCGTTAGCTTGCAAGAGTTGCTCGAGCATGTCTTGCAACTTTTGAAACTTGGTATCCATGGAGGAAGTCAAGGATGTTTCCAACTTCTTGAGATCATCCATGGAAGCCGAAGTGCTAGCTTCCCCCGGGGCCATATTCTCGTTGACCATACTCTATTAGGCGGTTAAGCCTGAATAAAGAGCCGAGTCTCTTATACCAATTGAAAGGATCGTATGGGCACCTAGAGGGGGTGAATAGGTGCTACTCCAATTTTTAGTTCTCTTTTGATTAAGGATTTACACAAAGGTAAATTTCTTTAGATATGCAACTACGCTGAATTTACCTATATGACAAGTTAACGCTAAGCAAGGAACAAGATACAAGTAAAGACTAAGGTAAAGGAGTAACCGAACGGGAAGCACGCGGAGACATGGATGCATTCTCGAGATCCTCCTTTATAGGGGAGTACGTCTCGTTGGAGGGTGTGAGCTTCACCACAACAGGCTTACTCAACGCCAGAAAGGCCTCGCCCTATTCTCCGATGAACTGCACCACAAAGGATTGGTTCATCTTCCACTATCGGAATCCTTCAAGGCGGAATCCGGAGCCTTTACAATAATCTTGGGGCACACACCCACAACTCAATTGGGGCTCCTAAATCAACAAATTTGTAACAATAACAAGTGAGAACAACAAGGAGCTAGGTTTTCCCAATGGAAACCCTAGCAAATGAATCCCTCAAGTGAATGAAGGAGAAAAGTAAATCGCCTTGGTAGAGATGTAGATCTTGGCCTTCTCCTTCTATCCTGATCAACGAGTTTGGGTGGAGGGATTGGGAGATCTATGAGTTTTGGTGTCTCAGCTTTAGGTGTTTTTGAGTGCTTGGTCCAGCTGCTTAAGGTTGAAGACGAAGTGGGGGTATTTATACCCCTCCACGAAAACTAGCTATTTGAGACAATTCTGTGAAACAGTGGCCAGATATTCCGGTATAAGTTTGGGGGCCGGATATTCCGGTTTGGCAATAATCCGACCTCCAACCAAAAACTCCGGCCCAATAATCCAGCCGAGAACAGAGAGTCACGCCTCGCGAAGCAAAAATTCCTTAGCTGAAATTCCATTTGGGAAACAAGGGGGCCGGATTATCCGCCCCAACTTTGGGGCCGGAATATCCGGTTCTCCAGACTGAACATATATTCCGAAAATTGCACTGGCTCTTTTCTCTCATACTTTTTGGTGTTGATGCATACTTGATTAAATTACCTAAAACCCTGCATCACTTAACACCAGATTAAAACTATCACTAGTTTTAATTGTTTCCTAACACAAAACACAAAGGATTAAGAAATGTTCTTTCATAAATCAGCACTAGGTGAAAGAAACGAAGTCCTGCTCTAACGGAACCATACACTAGTTCAAAACTCCACTGACCCAGAGTAAGCTACAGGAGACGATGCTCTAAATCAGCATTAGGTGAAAGAAACCATAGCACTAGGGCACCAATACAAGGAGTTGACAACAAGGATTACCTTTCATTTCAAGAATTATGTCATGGACCGAAGCTATGCTGCGCTCAGTATTAGCAGTCGTCTTATCTAGTCTTGTAGACAAACGAGAGTTTCGACTGTTTTTGGTGGCATTCTACTCCAAAAATCAGACAAGACTCGCCTCCCGGTACTAAAGGCTGACTTTGATGCCACTGAAGATGCAGGTGCCACCAAGATATCTCTGGCCATACGACCAACTGTTGGGTATTCAACTGAATTCATCTGTCACCATGCTAGGATGTGGAACTGATCACATCGACGGATAGGTACCTTTGCACATATGAATCTAATTCAGTGGAATCTAAATTTGTTGATCGAGCACTTAGGGTGACATGTTTATCCCAGACAGCCATAGGATATTGAAATGCTACAACCATGCTATCATCACCTTCTTGGGTACTGGGGTCTGAACCATTGTCATTCAGTTGGAGGTATTCATTGAACAGCCCTTGGAACAAACCTTTTATTTTATTGTTCATTGCCTCAGCATCATCCCAAATTCTGAGACAAACCGAAACTCAAGATATTTCAACTTGAATTGCGGGTCTAAAATATCACTGGAATGCAAAGATTTACCCATGACAACTTCTAGTACTTGTTTAGTTTTGTCTTCATGTACATGACGACATTACCAAACTCAGTGCCCCTCTTCATAATGTTGTTGATCAAGCGTGAGCTTCACTTTCATGAAAGTGCAAGTTGGTTGTGGGGTATTTAGTGCATGAAACCACATTCGTGGCATCATAGAATACCTTCAATAGCCTGCAAATGACATCAGCTGTTTCCCAATCCTCAACTGATGGTTTGAAGGATAATTTGTACCTTGAATGTCCAGGGAATCGAACACTCCACAATACTCTCTTGTTGTATCAATCATCATGTATGTTGAATTCCAGCGAGTTGGAGTATCAAGGCTTGGACTTTTGCCACCTCATATGCCAACTTGCTCAACAATTTCTTCAAACTTTTCTTTTCTAGCCTGTGAGCTACGAATGTACTTGACACTGTCACGTATCTTGGTAACCATTGGGTCAAGAAAGTTCAATCCAGCTTGACACACCAAGTTGATGACATGAGCAGCACACCGCTGATGGAACAACTTTCCTCCACCAAGCACCATATTCTTGTTCAACAAATGAGTCTTCTGTAACTTGATCATGGCAAAATTGTTGGATGCATTGTCAAGATTCATTGCAAAGATTTTGTCTTCTATGTGACACTCCCTAATAAAATTCACCATTACATTGAACATAGCAACTCCCGTGTGTGGCGTCTCCATGACGGTGAACTTCACTATGCTCTTCTGTGGCTTCCAATCATCATCAATAAAGTGGTCAGTAACGCAGATATACCCCACTGTTCGATTGGACGTCCACATGTCCGAAGTCAGCGATATCTTGGACTTGGAGTTTCTGAACATCCCTTGGAGGCTGCACTTCTCTTCCTTGAATGTTGATGTGTTACTACAGCAACATTCAACAACAATACAACAGAGAATAAAACATGTAGAAGACAAGTGGGCGACCTTGATCACGACGGGGACGGCGAGCTTGATTGCCACAAGGACGGAGACGGATACGGAGACGGAGACGGGGACGGCGAGCTTGATTGCCACGGGGACAACAACGGAGACGGGGACGCCGAGCTTGATTACCACGGGGACGGCGAGCTTCACGGCGACTAAGACTAAGAACGGGAGGCACGGCAGGAGATGGCTGGAAGCGCGGCTAGAACGGTTGGCGGCAGCCACTAAGGCATGGAGGGCGGCCGGCGGCGGCAACTAAGGCATGGGGGCGGCCGACGACAGCGGATTCAAAGAAAGCTGGGTCGACACGTCTGACCCGACGGATCAGACGGAGCCGGCTCCCTTGACCAAAACGTAAAACGAGGCCGACCCACAAGGCCCATTGGCCTTGATATCTCGGGTCGGGCCAATGACCTAGTGGGCCGACCCGGACCAATCCCATCTTGAACTTCTGAGAGCGAAAGAAGTCTAAATGGGCCCAATCTTTCGAAACCTGTTGCTCGCGGAGTCGCGGTCCATGAGCTAGTTTTTTAGATAAACGACACCAGGTGCCAGCCTTAAATTAATAAGACAACAAAGGTTCACAAAAATGATTACACGTTGCGCAGCTTAGCCAAAAGAAACTAAAGCAAGAGTAGCATAAACATGAAGATAGGGCTTACAAGGGGAGCCACCCCAGCACATCGAGCTCCATGGGTCGAAGAAGATAAAAGCTAGCACTGCTCGGACTTCTCGAGCGAGTGCGATTTGCTGTATATAACAGCTTTAAACTTCCGACCATCCTCTCGAGTCTTGGTCTTTCGTTCGCCTTGGCGTTTATGCACCACAACTGCAAAAATATCAAAATTTTGTAGATAACACCAGCCGGCTGCTTAATAATTTGGAGTTCAATAGCAAGCTTATTACGAATGTTCCACAAGGCCCAAAATTGTGCAACAAACAAAGACCAGACCACCCTACGAGTTTGAACCAACAAATCTCTAAGGATGTCGAATAATTGTGCAAAATTGGCAGGGCATCAGCGACACCCGAGTAGCTGGCGCAAGACACTCCAAGAAAAATCCGCAAGGGAACATGAGAAGAACATGTGCGAAGCATCTTCCACAACACCACAAAGGGTGCAGTTGCCATCAGAAGGACCACGTCCCGATGCAAGCAGCTGCCCCGAAGGTAACCGGTCTAGGATCAATTGCCATGAGAAGATTTGATTTTAAGAGGTAAGTTGGCAACCCAAACATCACTGAAATGCGCCACTGAAGACCCTTGCGCCAGTTTAGCATACATGGGAAAAACCGAGAACTAGCCAGATGGATCAAGCGACCAGGAAACGACATCCTGACCCTCGGTAAATATGAATATGCTCGATCAACTGTAAAAGGGCCAACCATTGGTCTCTACCGGTCTGATCTAGGGAACGCCTCAGCTGGATGGAATTAGCCGCCACCGCCGCCACCATGACCTGTTGATTGTCGCACACCGCAAAGATGAGTGGAAACCTATCTTAGAGAGTGCCGGCCCCGTGCCAGCAATCTGACCAGAAAAAGTGTCCGCTTACCGTTACGGATAGCGTGCTTAGCTCCCAACTTGAAGAGATGCTTGATTTTGCTCAGACTTTTCCAAAACTGTGAGCCCCCGGTTCGAGCTTGCGAAAATATTGTTGTTGGCCAAGTATTTGGCCCTAATCAGCTTAGCCCACAGAGAGTCCTCTTATTGGTACAACTTCCAACCCACTTCAACATCAAGGCCTTGTTCATTAGTTTGGAGTTGACGATCCCCAGACCGCCCATCTCCTTAGGTCTACAAACCGCCGGCCAGTTGAGAATGTGGTATTTTCTTTTGGGGCCCGAGCCCTCCCAAAAAAATCTCGCTCGATGAGAGTCAAATTTTGCGTGCACGCCATCTTGCAAAAGAAAGAGCCCCATAGCAAACATGGGGAGGCTAGCCAGGCACGAGTTGGAGAGGATCAGCCTCCCCCCTGGAGGACAGAAACCTCCCCACCCAAGGTTCCACCCTAGCTATCAACTTAAGGAACATAAAGTTCCACTGCTCAGCAGTCAGTTTTGTGTCCGCCACTAGAAGGCCTAGGTAGATAAAAGGGAAGGAGGTAAGCTTGCAGTTTAGCATATCCGCCACCCTTTGATGGTGCTCTCTTGGCTTGCCCATAACAATGACCTCACTTTTATGATAGTTAATATTTAAACCCAGCATTGAAGGTTAGAGACCCGTTGGGATCAGGTTCGGCCGTATCTGGAAACGTTTAGTGTGTGAATTTACTCATTTTAATTTAAATGTAGCCCATATTGAAATAACTACTACCTCCGATCTGTTTTAACTGTCGAGGGAAACGTACTTAGGAGGCACAACTTCATACCTGTACCGGCGACAAATTTTCGCATCGGAGAGAGTATAACATCTTGTTCATTTTTTGTTTGTTTACTCACTATACTAGTGAACTAGTTTCATCGACGTTTTTTTTAAAAGTCGCTGCTTTTTTTTAGAACTTATTAAGAGACTCCGCGTCCGCGAGCAGGGTTTCGAAAGATTAGGGCATCTCCAGTCGTTCGGCCCCCCAGGCCGAAAAACGGCGCTATTTTGGCCCGCCTGGGGGGGCAACGGCGCTATTTCACGCGCTGGGGGGCGCCGATTCCCAGTCGCCGAACCCAGGCCGCCCCCCAGCCGGCGAGTTTGGGCGCCACCGGAGGAGGAGGAATGCGGCGGCGGCGGCCCGCATTGGCGTGCTGGCGCGCCTCCGCGCGCCTGCGCTCCAGCTCGGCGAGTGCTTGGCGCTGGCGTTCCACCTCGGCCTCCGTGAACTGGCGGAGGCTCCAGTCGGCGGCGAATTCCTCCGTCGCCGGCTGGATTGTATTGAAGGAGGCCTCCTCCGCCTCCTTCAGGCCGGGCCACTCCACCTCCTGCTCCGGCTCCTGCTTGGGCTCCTTCTTGGCCTTGACGAGGCGTTGTAAGAAGGAGCGAGGAGAGAGAAGCCGCGCGGCGCTGGGAGCCGCCGCGAGGCTCGTTGATGCGCAGGGTGCCGCTGCGCATGGGGACGCAGCGGCCGGAGTTGAGAGTGGGGGGGGGGTCACAGAGGGGGACGCGGCGCGTGTACCTGGAGCCGAGGGCGCGCCGAAGACGAAGTGGCGGAGGAGGAGGACGCGCCTCCCATCCGCCGCGGCGTCCACGACGCGATCCTCGGCGGCATGGTAGTCCAGGACCCACTGGAGTGGCGGTGTGGGCCGCCCCACCACCGCTTGCGTCCCTTGGAGTTGTGGCGGCCCTCCACCTGGCCGTTGTTGCCGCGGTCGGCGATGTCCTGGTCATGCCGGCGCTGGAAATATGCCTGCCAGAAGGCGTCGTTGCCCTCCAGCGCGGGTCCGCGGCCTGTTCCTCCGTCAGGCCTTCGCGAACCTCGGCGATGGCGTAGTCGAACTCGACGCCGGCGGGGACGGGAGGCACGGGGATGCCTCCCGCGCTCAGTTGCCACGGCCCCTGGGCGCCGGATGCGCCGGGGACGCGCATATCAGGTGGGCACGGGTACCCGGCCTGGTAGAGCGCCCATGCCTCGTCCTTGCGGAGGTGGCGGCGGGTCCAACCGTTGGCGGCGGCGGCGTCGTCGGCCATTGGATTGCGCTCTGGCGAGCGAGGGAGAGCAGAGAGGCGAGAGAGAGGCGAGAGTGCGGATGGCCGGCGAGGGGTGGGGGATTTTAATAGCTCGGCGGCCAGACGAAGGGGCGGTGGTGGCGCGCCATTACTGCGCCGCGTGGCCTTCGATTGGACGTCGAAGCGACGCGCGCCGGCCACGTAATTACTCCGGCAGCCTTTGACCGGTGCGCTCACTGGCCGCTGGCCACGCCATTAACTCCGGCAGCCTTTGACCAGCGCGGGAGCCGAGAGGATGAGGGCGCGGCCGCTCACGGGCGGTTCTGTTCCGCGCCATTTTCCCCCGCGTCGCTGACAGCGCTGGCCCGCGTCGCCTTTCCCGCCATTTCGCCCCCCAAACCGAACCCAGTGGGCTGGGTTTCGTCTGGGTGCGCCGGCGCAAAATAACGCCGAAACGGCGCTATTTGGGCTTCTGAGGGCAAGTGTAACAAAAACGACGCTTTTTGCCGCCGCGGCGCTAAAAAGGCCTCTTGGGGGCTCGGGGGGCGGCTGGAGATGCCCTTAGGCCCATTTTCTTTCGGCTGCTCAAGCACCCACCGACGCATTCGCCTTCTCTTCCGCCGTTCCATCTCCATTCCACAGATAGGACCCGGCGCTTCCGGCGGCGGTCATGGATCCCCTGTTGTTCAGCCTCCTGCTCCAGACGCCGCTCGAGTTGGTGCGCAGCGACGACGAGGTAGGACGGCTCTTCGCCAGCATGTGCCCCTGCTCCCCGGCGGCGACCACGGAGAAAATAGTGGTCAAGTTGGGGCTCCACTTCCTGCGCGGCCGTCCTGGCCCAGACGCGATAAAAGGCGCCTTCGCTCGCTACTTCTCCCCCACCCACTACACCCTTCCCGACCCACCCATCTTCGCCGACGCTCGCCTCTTCGCCCTTCTCCCGCACGACGCCGTCGACCGCCTCAGCCGCCTCCCGGACGCACTCCTCGCAAACATTGTCTCCCGCCTCCCCGTCAAGGACGCCGCGCGCACCGCCGCTCTCTCCCGCCGCTGTCGCAGGGTCTGGCGCTCCACCCCGCTCGTCCTCGTCGACGCCCACCTCTTCCCCGACACCCCCGCCGTGTCCTCCGTCCTCGCCGAGCACCCGGGGCCCTTCCGCTGCGTCCACCTCACAAGATGCCACATGGAGGAGTTCCATGGCCTGCTCACGGGCTGGCTCCAGATCCTCGCCGTCAAGGGCATCCAAGAACTCGTGCTCGTCAACCCCCGGTGGCCACTCGAGGTCGTTCTCCCTCCACCTTCTTAGACATGGCCACCCTCACCTGCCTCTACCTCGGCTTCTGGAAGTTCCCCGAGTCGGCTGACCTCCCGCGCGCCTCCCTCTTCCCTAACCTCCGTCAGCTCGGGCTCTACAGCGTCCTCATGGAGAGCAGGGATTTGGACTTCATCCTCGACAGGAGCCCCGTGCTGGAGACGCTCTGTGTCGAAGGGAATTTGTTCCAGTTTCGCCTCCGCCTCGTCAGCCAGAGCCTCCGGTGCGTGCAGATCATTGGGTCCTTTGAAGAAATCTTCGTGGTGGACGCCCCACGCCTTGAGCGGCTCATCCTTTCGGAAGGTGACCAAGGTTGTACCCGTGATGGCAGCTGCGCCAAGATCAAGATTGGCCGTTCCCCAAGCTGCACTTGTTGGGATACTTGGAGTTGGACCCGGCAAATCACATGTTAAAGGTCGGCAACACCATCATCAAGGTGCCCCATCTTTCCATTTGTTCAATGTAAATTCTTAAACGATCTAAATATGTGATCTTTCATCTCTTAATTGGGTGCATTGTGATTGTAATTGCAGGCTGGGGACAACTGTGAGCTCCAGAACCATGGTACCAAGTGTGAGAATCCTGGCTATGGAGGTGCAGTTCGATGTCCGCAACGATGCCAAGATGATTCCCAGCGTCCTCAGATGCTTTCCGAATGTTGAGACGCTACACATCAAGGTGAAGCCCCTTATGCTTCTTTTGGCATTCCTTTGCATCATTATGAACTGCTAGCTGCTGTCAATAGCTGATGAACTGAATGTGACTTGATCGAATTTTCAGTCTGGAAAAACGTATCAATCCACTGGCAAGCTCAACCTGAAATTCTGGCACGAATCTGGTACCATAGAATGCATCCGGTCGCGCATCAAGCAGTTTGTTTTCCGTGATTTCAGAGGGGGTCGAAGTGAGCTCGCCTTCCTCAAATTTTTCTTTGAGAGCGCATTGGTGCTGGAGGAGGCTGTGATTCTATTGGCCTCTGATTTCACTTCGATGGAAGAGGTGAATTCCAAACTAGAGAATCTGGGTTCCATGAAACTGGCCAGTGAAGTCTCCTCGCTCTCGGTGCTGGTCACTTGGTGTTCTGATCCTCAAGGAGATAACATTCGGAGCTTCAAGAGAGGATCTGACTTTTCTGTTCGTGACCCTTTTATGAACTACTGAAGTCATAGTAGGCGCCAATGCATTGCCAATGCATTTGATCATGCGAAGTTATTGCTCTGGAAGTTGTTAATGATCTGCTGCTCTGGTATGTGCATGCAAGACACTGTTTGAAATTTGTTTTCAGTGATTGAAGATTCACGCCGCGTCTTGGTTCTGCTAGCATGATTACCTTAAGTGTCCAAGTTAGTAGTACCATGTTGATGCACACGACTACAGTTGCAATCATTGTTTTTTGGTTGGCAATTACGGATTACTGTATGTCTGTATCTGTGTTTCAAATGATCTGATTAGCTAGCTGTTATTTGATTACAATGATGTTACATTGCATGGTATTTGCTAAACGCCTAAACCTTATGGTGAGAATTAGTGATGTCCGAGCTAATTGATGTTAATTTTACAGTATTCTTAATTTCTGTATTATACATGTAACATTATTTGCAGCTGGCAGGAGATTGTGATACTTGTGGCGTTGTGTGTTCTGATTGATTTACGTAGATATGCCAAGTTAATTGCTGTTGCAGCTCTTTATGGTCTCTCTTGTTCTTCAGTTATGAAATTTGAATCCTGATATGCAAGCTAATTTGATTGTTTCGCCATGCGATAAAGTAGCTTGAGGTGCTGTGCTAAGAATGGTTTGCCGACTTGACCAAAATCCGGTGCGAAGCATCCTTACTACTCTTTACTATTGAAGTGGTGTTGGTGATGGTGGTACATTGTCCTCCATCAGCCCCCTCCGGAACACAATAGTCCACCACAGATAATCTGATTTTTATGTGTGTGTTAAGCGCTAAAAACCTGCCCCGAAAGGATTTTCAACCCGGAGTACCATGGCTATGTGAAACAAACTCATAGAATAGTCGATTGGAGGCACTGGCTGCTGTCGGAGATCAGACGCAGGGCGCTGTTAGTGACCTTGTAGGAGGGGATCTTGCCAGTGTGTCACAGCGGCTTTGTATTCATCTCTGTGCCAGCATTATCCAGGGAACACATGAAGGTGCTATAGATACCTGGTACACACGAGGGAACCAGGTATGATCCTATTTTATCTTATGGTTTCTCCTGCTCCGTTGAGAGTTGATTCATAGAGGGGAAGACGCTTTTGCTTTGGTTGGCTGATCCTTGGGAAGCAGGGTTCTGCATTTGGTTTACCATGTTTAGCTTAATCTGTGTAATTGTTGCATAGGATTTGTGTAAAATTAGGTGGATTGACTACGAGTTTACATCATTTATAGGCAGTGGGAGAATTTAGCCCATACAACTACAAGCATTGTCATTGATGAGTACGAGGTAACTCAAAAAAATGCCCGATTCGTATGTTTTGAGGAGTAAAGCTATATGCTATTGCTGCAAAAAGTAATGTAAATATTCCTTGCTGTGGTAATGATGTCTTCAAACTTTTCCTTGCTTGTTTGTACCCATCATTCTAGTGCATGTTTGTAGGTTTGGGGACTGCTTATTTACTTTTCCGGATAACTAAATCCATGATCTTTGTAGCTGCACAGTGATTTCTGCAAAGCTGGACCTTGCAATTTACTACCGCAGAAAGCTAAGAAAAGTTGCCTTGCACTTATAGATTAAAATCCCTTTATCAAAAAAAAACTTATAGATGAGCATCACAACATTTGTCATGAATCATTGTAACTCAACTTGGAGCTTCGATTTGTAATTCAGGTAAAAAAAATGAAGCTCTAATGGGTTGTATAAGTAGCAAGAAGCAAAATCGCTTAGTATTATGTAATGTTCACCTACTTATGGATGACATGTTTTCTTAGTATAATGCTTAGTGAAATCTCATCTACTATGAGCCACTACAGAACTGGAACTAGTTCGTTGGTATGCTATATACCCAGTTTCTTTTAATCAACTAAACCAAATTAAGATATGTATGAATGCTGAGTGGTTGACAAAAATGCCGATACCCACTTCATTACAGTTGAGGGCATGCTGTGTTTTTACAAAAAAAAAAAGCTCCACGCTTCAGCTCCTTTCGTGAAATGAAACCAGGATTCGACATCGTTTACATCTATATTGCAGGCCCATGATAATAGGCTGGACATGAAGTAGTAAGTAGGTTCTTGTATTGACACCTGTTTGTTGAAAAATATAGTTGTGGAAGTGATATTTTGATCCTAGCAGTATAGTAGGCATAAAGATTCAATAGTACAAATAATGGACTTTGGAGGAAGCTTAATGGGGTATGAGTGATGGGTGGTGAAGGCAGATACAAATGGGTTGCTGATTAACTATGAACATTTGGATTTGGATATTTCTGTGAACAATCTATTATGTATAGCACAATTATTTGCATGGGTAGATAGCATGATTCTTCGGAGTTCCTTAGTTGGTTTCCCTTAATTTTGGAGGAACTTTGTTTCTTCTGTGTCCAGGTATTTGCGCGCTTTTAAAAAACTGTTTACTTTATGCAATGGACAAGAAGATTGCCAAAGATGATTCTTCTTCATAATAAACTTTTACCATTATCATTTGTTGTTAGCTATGAATGAATTCTTATTTCTTAATTATTGTCATTGATATTTGTGGAGTCATCTTCTAAAAAGATTGATTGAAATGCATGATCTGAGACAACCATTGGCACAACAGAATGATCTGTCAGTACATTTAGTCATAGCCATGCCCTGACGTGCTTAATAAGGCATGCCGGCATGCCCGATGCTGGGCCAGAGGTCAATACAACCGCACTTTCAGCACAATTGATGGAGAGGGGGAGGATTGTTCTTGGAGTTGGAGAAGATACACAGATGACCATTGAGCGAAACAATGTCACAGCAACGGTGAAATCGGAGGTAGAGCTGGAGAGGAAGGGAGGAGGGTAATACCATAATAGGATGCAACGTCACACCAACGGTTCATGCAGGGTTGTGTGAACACAAAGTAAACAAAAGAGAAAGAAGAGAGCGTGCTTTTATTGTACGGGTATTTAGAGAACACATAGTCAAACCTGTAATTTGGTCACTAGTCTACTAGGCTGCTAGGGTACAACTTTCCTAACCACGTTTAGAAAAATAGAAAAAATCCCCTTTTGAAACCACAAACAAAAAATAATTTTTTATCAGAAACAAAAACATGCAAATGTGAAGCAGCTTTACCCTACCAAATTACAAAGCCAGAAACCAACAAAATTATGTGCGGATCAAGGTTTTAGAAACGGTGAAGACCTAACTGACATTCCTAATCCTATGGTTTAACAAAAACAAAAAGGTACAATTTAGCATGTACAACTACCTTAATAGCACATTTAAAAGTCCCAGGTTGCAGAAGTGCAATTCTAGAGTTGAGAATGGCAGAAGTGCAATTCTAGAGTTGAGAATGTGCAACTACGCAATACACATTTCTGTATACATATCCTTTTTACATGGTCTATATACAAATCTCATGTAAACATGGATGGTCAGGAGAGAGGCGGTCCTGAGGCGGATATACAAACCCTTCCGTCCCCCTTGCCGGCGACGTCGCTGGTCTGTTCTGTCTCCGACCTTAGGGCATCGGAGGCGTGGCGGATCACGGCCTCTCGCCGGCGGGAGGGTTCCCGTCCTTCGCTTAGGTTTTTCGGTGTCTTCTTCAAGATGGTGAAGTCAGAATAAGGTCCTTCCCGTCCTATCCTCACTCCGGTGGTGCGCCTAGCGCCAACGGAGGGCGTGTTGAGGCGTGTGTCCGGCTCTTCCGATCTACTATTCGATCTACTGTTCTCATCTTTGGCGATGGTTACTACTCTGGGGCGCTGGTCCCTCGGGGCCTTAGCACGATGACTTCCCGTCTATCTACTACAACAAGCTCTAATATGACAAGTTTTATCCGGCTCCAGTGAGACAGGAGTGAGGACAGCGGCGCGCATCGGCTTGTTTCAGTGTTTGTACAAAATATAAGTATAAATATACAAAAAAAACATAAACTGCAACTGTACAGCAATAAAAGTGCATATACATGAAAAATGTGTCATCGCACTAAAAAGAAGTGATGCATAAAAAAGTTCAGATGCACATTTTGATAATTAGCGATTATTTCTATGTCTAATAGACAAAAGAAACACAAAACAAACATTATGTAGATGACACAAACAAATAATCAAGCCCATTTCAAATACATAAAACAAAGATAAAGGGCCTGTTTGGTTCGTGGGCACACTTTGCCAAGCCAAATTTTGGCAATTTGGTATGTGTTCGGTTTTTGCCATACTTTAATATTGTCATATTTTATTATCCAGACCCATCTGTCATAGAGTGAATTGTTTGGCAAGTTTTGCCACACTTGTCAAAGTTAGGCTTGGCAAAGTGTGGCCGAGAACCAAATAGGGCCAAATTGTTTTTAGAATTGACACACAAACAGCAGTGTAGCCTGATTGATGGTAAAGCCCAATCCAAATAACTGGTTGGTCAAGATCAAGTAGGTGCGCACCAAAACAATGGGTGTGGATCTTTCTCACTTGACCCCCGCGTCGCCCACCCTCCTCTGGGCGACCCGGGGGAAACCCTAGCCGCGCCGCCACTCAAGCCTCCCCCGTTCCTCCTCCCGCTTCGCCGCCGCCGGAGGGGCGCCGGCAAAGCCGTGCGCGCCCCCAGGGAAGGTGGCGGCGGGGCATTTCTTCATTGGCGGCGGGGCGTTCCTCGTTGGCGGCGGTGCTTGGCGTGGCGGCGGTGACGCTGTGGAGCGGAAGTGGAGCAGGAGGGCGCGGTGCAGAAGGTCGCGCGAAGAAGAGGGGTGCGGCTATGGAGGAGCTTCGGCTGCCTGGACCCAAGCGGGCCGCATCTGGGCCACGCGGGCCGGCGTCGGGCGAGGCTGCGTCAGCGACGAGGAGGTGTAGGACATTTCGGGCCGCGACGCGAGCTAGCAGTGGAGCTCGTCGTCGGCTTCGTGATGGCGGAGGGCGCTGTGGCGCGGCGGCTCGCGCGGGCATGACGGCGGGAAGCGAGCTGTGTGGTGGAGGTCCCGGCGCGGAAGGAGGAGCTGGTGAAAGGGCATTTATGATCTCTCTATGTTTTGTGTGTTAGATAACAACACCGGTAAAGGATTAATATGTTGCTAAGTGTTTTCAGAAAGCGTCCGGTTCCACCCCATAATCAAAAAGTAGAAAGTTGTCGGGAAATCGGAGTGGAGCGCGTCGCCCTGGGTGGCCGGCTCCCAGGCCGGCCAAACCGGGCTCCAGGCCGGGCGGCTCGGCTGGGTAGCCGGTCCCCAGGCCGGCACAAACCGGGCTGCTGGCCGGGTGGCTCGGCAGGGCTGCCGGTTCCCAGGCCGGCTGGAGCCGGGCCACAGGCCGGCTGGTTCTGGCAGCTAACCGGCTCCCAGGCCGGTTCAGCCGGGCCCCATGCCGGCCTCCCTGCAGGCAAGCATCAGCACGCCAGGCCGGCCCCCAGGCCGGCCAAACCGGCCTGCAGACCGGGCTAACAGTGTGCAACGGCCATTTTTCGTCAAGTGCTATAAAAGCCCCTCCACCTACCTTGGGACAAGTAGCTCGCCCACAACTGAAGAAACACCATTGTTGCAAGCTCAAGAAACACAAGATCACTAGATCTCCCAATCCCTCCACCCAAACTTGTTGATCTTTGGAGGATTGAAGGAGAAGGCCCGATCTACATCTTCACCGAGCCGTTTGTCATTTCCCCCTCATTCACTTGAGGGACCATTGCTAGGGTTTCCACTAGGAAAACCTAGCCCCCTATTGTACTCACTTGATTGTCTTTGTGACAGATTGTAGCTGTTTGGGAGCCCCCAATCCTTTGTGGGTTGTGCCCCAAATCGTTGTTGTAAAGGCTCCGGACTCCGCCTCGAAGGTTTCCGATAGTTGAAGTGAACCAAACCTTTGTGGTGCGGTTCACCGGAGAAGAGGGTGAGGCCTTTGTGGCCGTTGAACCATTGTGTTGGTTCACACCTCTCCAACGAGACGTACTCCCCTAAAAAGGAGGAACTCGGGATTACATCCGTGTCTCCGCGTGCTTTGACTTCGGTTACCTCTATCCTTGTTTACCGCCTTATTATATCGTGCTTAGTTGCTAGCTTGTCATATAGGTAAATTCACCGTAGTTGCATATCTAGAGAATTTACCTTTTGTGTCAAGCCTAAATTGAAAAAGACTAAAATTGGAGTAGCACCTATTCACCCCCCCCCTCTAGGTGTCATACCGATCCTTTCAATTGGTATCAGAGCATAGGCTCTCTTGTTTTGGGTTTAACCGCCTAAGAGAAGTATGACACTAAGTGAGGATGAGGCCGATCTTGCCAAGGCCAAGGAGACCATGGCATCCATGGCCGATATCAAATCGTTGGAAACAACATTGACATCGTCCATGAATGACATGAATGTCAAATTTGATGAGTTGCGTGACATGCTCATGAAACTCACAAATGCCAAGGTTTCGGAAACCATCCCACTAGAGGGCATCTCTAACTCCGATGAAGGTGATTCCGAGGAGGGTAAAAAGAAAAATGAGAAGGGGGTGGAAACCACCTCCGAATCTAAACCAACTCCTCCTACCAAGCATGAAGATGGGAAGGAAGAGTACCATAACGTTCCGGGATGGTACCCTATCGACCCACCTATCACCACCCGCATAAACCCCATTGGTCCTCCACCTAAGCTTAATGCATTAGCCTTTGCTAGTTGGCAACGCTCAATGAAATCTCATATTAACAGTGCCTCTATCGAGCTTTGGAGGATCATTGAAGAAGGGTACAAGGTTGCGGATCCAAGCAATGTGACAAGAAGAGAATTTGCCGAAAAGCAACTCAATGCCTCCGCACTCCATATGATTGAACTTTCAGTGGGTGAAAGTGACAAGCATTATGTTCTCAATGCCTCCACCGCCAAAGAAGCTTGGAATTGTCTTGAGGTTGCATTTCTTGGGAATGAAAGCATGAAGAGAAACCGATATGAGTCTTTGAGCAATGATGCCGAAGGATTCTACATGTTTGACAATGAGACTCATGAAGACATGTATGGAAGACTCAAGACTCTTGCAAAGGCCTTCTTTGATGTGGGGGCAACCTATGTGGATGATGCTTATGTCAAGAGGAAGTATGTGAATGCTCTCTTGCCTTCCGAGCCCATCGAGGTGAAGGCCATTCAAGGAAGACACAACTACAACGAAATGACATCCAATGAAGTTATGCAAGAAGTGCAAGCCTCCAAGGTTGCCACCAAGAATGCCGAAGATAGCCGTGCTAGGGCCATGGGGATGAAACAAGGCCCCTCACTTGCTTTGAAGGCCAAGGTGGTATGTCTTGATGAGGTTGAAGCGTGCCCAAGCAACATTGCTCCAAATGATCTTGAACCGGCTCTAAATGGTCATATAGCTCTTGCCACAAGAGAGTTTTGGCAAGACCCGGCAAAAGCTAAAGCCAAGGTTGATAAAGAGAACAACTCAAGTGGGAAGAAAGAGCTAGCCTCAAAGTGGAAGACGTGCTATAATTGTCATGACAAGAACCACTACATAAGAGAGTGTCCTTATGAGAACCGAGAGCAAAATGGTGGGAAGCTCATCCCCAAGGACCATTCAAAGTTGATCCAAAAGAAGCCCGCAAGACCAAGGAAGCCTTTCTTCAAGAAGGCACCAAGAATTGTGTTGGTGGCACAAGAAGAATATGCCACAAGTGATTCCGAAGATGAAGATGCACCTACTAAAGAGGTAGCCGCATTGGCTATTGTATCAACTTCATCATCTTCTCTCTTTGAATCCCCCAATGAGAACTTCTCCACCAACAACGCTCGTTGCCTCATGGCTAATGTCACCGAGGTATCATCTCCTTCTCCCAAGACTATGCATGAAATGAGTGATCAATCTAGTCTTGTGATTAAGAAAGAACTTGTTGCTTTCGATACGTTCATGACTAACTTGCAAGGTGAAGCTAAGGAACATGTTGAGTCTCTCATGAGACAACTATGTGCGGCCGAAGAACTTCTTCAAGAAAAGAGTAAGATTGAGAGAGAGGATTCTCTCACCATTGCCTCTTTGAATGCTTCCGTAGCATCCTTGAATGCCTCTCTTGATGAAGAGAGTGAAGAAAGATGTTCTCTTGAGGAAAGACTTGAGTCTCTTGATGCTAAAAATGATGATATCATTAATAAAATCATTAAGGATAGAGATCATGTTGTTGCTAAATATAAAGTGCTTAAAAAGGAGAAAGTTGAACTTGGGGTTGCTAATGCTAGACTTCTTGAGGGTATGGAGAAGCTTGACAAGGCTCACAAGGCCTTGGAAACAACTCACTCCCTTTTAGTCAAGTCTCATGAGCAACTTCAAACTCAACTTTCTAAATCTAGCTCAACTAGCATATCTATTCTTCCTCGTGTTCATAAAAATGTTATTGAAGAAAATGTTAGTGCCAAGACCTCTATTCCCAAAAGTAAAGATAAGGGTATTGCTTACTTATTTGAGCAAAAACCACACAAAGGGAAGGAGGGTCTTGGTTATGTAGCCGAGCCCAAGAAGAAAGTGGGCAACAACAAGAAGATCAAGACCAAGCCCGCACAAGCCGAGACTTCCATTGCGGGTGGTAGTGCCACAAGGGGCAAGACCACTCGTAGTGACTTTGCGGGGCATAACAACCCCAACTATATTCTTTATGTTGATTATTATGGGGATGTTTATGCTCAATATGTTGGTCCATATGATGGTTACATTGATTACTCTATTTGGGTTCCTAAGACCCTTGTTGCTAACCAAAGAGGACCCATTGAGAAATGGGTACCTAAATCCAAGCAATGATTTCTTGTAGGACTATGCTTCCGGTGGATCTAAATGGGTGGTTGATAGTGGATGCACTAGTCATATGACCGGAAGCAAGGAGATTATGACGGATTGAGACCAAATCTAGATTATACAATAACCGTCTCTTATGGTGATAATTCAAAAGCTGAGGTAAAGAGTCTCGGCAAGGTGGTAGTTGCAAGGGATATCACCCTTGTAAATGTCATGCTTGTTGAGTCTCTAGGTTACAATCTTATGTCCGTTCGTGCTCTTAATAAGATGAACTTTGATGTCCATTTTACTATTGATATGGTGGTACTCTTGAGGAGCAAGACTCTAAAGGTCATGTTCGTTGGGTATGTTGAAAATGAGTTGTTTGTGGTAGACTTTTCGGGGTCTACCAACACTCAAGCAATATGCCTATTCGGAAAGGCCGACGTGGGGTGGTTGTGGCATCGCCGCTTGTCCCATGTCAACATGAGAACTTTGCAAAGTCTTCACAAGGGTGGCCACATTCTTGGACTAAAAGACAATGTTTCTTTTCCAGAGATCGTCTTTGTAGGGCTTGTGTTGAAGGAAAGATGCATGATTCTCCCCATCCGGGCAAGACCATTATTTCATCAACGAGGATTTTGGAACTTCTTCATGTTGATCTCTTTGGTGCCGTGCCTCAACCTAGTCTTGGTGGGAAGAAATATTGTTTGGTGATTGTTGATGACTATTCAAGATTTACTTGGGTTTATTTCTTCAAGACGAAGGATGAAACCCAACAAACCATCATCGACTTTTCCAATATTGTTCAACGCCAATACAATGTCCCTATTTTGGTCATTAGGAGTGATAATGGCTCCGAGTTCAAGAACTACACCTTAAATGAGTTTCTTAGTGAAGAGGGGATTCGTCATCAATATTCCGCTGCATATACCCCTCAACAAAATGGTGTAGCCGAAAGGAAGAACCGGACTCTCATGGATATGGCAAGGTCTATGTTGGCGGAGTTTAAGTCTCCGCTATTCTTATGGGCCGAGGCTATCTCCACGGCGTGTCATTCATCTAACCGGTTATTCTTTCGTGTTGGCAAGAAGTTTACATCTTATGAGATGCTCACCGGCAACAAGCCCAATGTCTCCTACTACCGAGTTTTTGGTTGTAAGTGTTTCTATAAGAACAAAAGTGTTCGTTTGTCTAAATTTGAATCTAAAGCTTTAGAGGGTGTTTTTGTTGGTTACGGTGCCGAATCTCACACCTATAGAGTCTATGACAAGACCGTTGGGAAAGTCATAGAATCTTGTGATGTGAGGTTCGATGAGAATGACGGCTCCCAAGTGGCGCAATTTCATGTTTGTGATGTAGATAATGAGGAACCTCAAGAAGCAATAAGAAGAATGGGGGTTGGTTTCCATCGCCCCATTGAAATCCGTCATGAGCCTCCTCAAGCAAGTCCTAGCTCCACTAATGTGGAGAATCCATCATCACAAGTTGAAGTTGCACCTTCTATGGAAGCAAATGATGCACCTATCCAAGAACAAGTTCAAGGCCCTCCTCAAGTTGACCAAGAGGCTATTCAAGAACCAAGTTCTCCTATTGTCAACACTAGCCAAGGTCAAGACCAAGATCAACCCTCTCCATCTTTGTTGAAGATGAGCTTCAAGATGATCAAGGTCAACAATCCGGTCAAGACGGGGACTCAAATGATCAAGATGATCAAGCCGAAATTCCTCGCATCAATGAGGATATCGAAACCCGTCGTATAGCAAGAGTCAAAAAGGATTGGAGAAGAAAGAGTCTTCATCTAGAGAATATCATTGTTAATGTCAAGAACAAGGTCACCACAAGAAAACAATTGGCAAATTTCAATGAACATCAAGCTCACATCTCTATGGTGGAACCAAAGAAAGTCTTTGAAGCTCTTGAAGATCCGGATTGGTTGGAAGCCATGCATGAAGAACTCAATAACTTCAAGCGCAACAAAGTGTGGAATCTAGTGGAGAAGCCAAAAGATTGCCTCAATGTTATAGGCACCAAGTGGATATTCAAGAATAAGCAAGATGAGCATGGAATGGTTGTGAGGAACAAGGCAAGATTGGTAGCTCAAGGGTACTCTCAAGTTGAAGGCATTGATTTTGGAGAGACCTATGCTCCCGTGGCTCGCCTTGAGTCCATCCGTATCCTTCTTGCATATGCATCACATCATAATTTCAAGTTGCAACAAATGGATGTGAAAAGTGCCTTTCTTAATGGTCCTTTAAAGGAGTTGGTATATGTTAAGCAACCTCCGGGATTTGAGGATCCACACTTCCCTAACCATGTCTACAAACTTGATAAGGCGCTCTATGGTCTCAAACAAGCACCTCGTGCTTGGTATGAGCACCTAAGAGAGCTATTGTTAGACCGTGGCTTTGAAGTGGGGCAAATCGATCCCACTCTTTTTACCAAGAGGGTTAAAGGGGAGCTTTTCATATGCCAACTTTATGTTGATGATATCATATTTGGCTCTTCTAACAAAGCTTTTAATGATGAATTTTCAAAGCTTATGACCGATAGGTTCGAGATGTCCATGATGGGAGAGTTGAAGTACTTCCTTGGTTTTGAGATCAAGCAATTGAGTGGAGGGACCTTCATCTCTCAAGCCAAATATATCCAAGACATGCTCAAGAGGTTCAAGATGCAAAATGCTAAAGAGAAGAAGTTTCCTATGGACACCAAGTGTCATCTTGAACTTAATCCAAAGGGTGATAAGGATGTTGATCAAAAGCTCTATCGTTCTATGATTGGTTCTTTGCTTTATCTTTGTGCATCTAGACCCGATATTGTGTTGAGTGTAGGAGTGTGTGCAAGGTACCAAGCGGCTCCCAAAGAAAGCCACCAAACGGCGGTTCTTCGAATCTTTCGATATTTGGTTCATACCCCAAGGTTTGGTTTGTGGTATCCTAAAGGCTCAACTTCTCTCTTGCCGGTTACACGGATTCGGATTGGGCCGGTTGCAAGGATGATAGGAAATCAACTTCCGGGGCTTGCCAATTCCTTGGTAGGTCCTTGGTGAGTTGGTCTTCTAAGAAGCAAAATTGCATATCTCTCTCCACCACCGAAGCCGAGTATGTGGCGGCCGCTAGTTGTTGCACTCAATTGTTGTGGATGAGGCAAACTTTAAAGGAATACGGTGTCCATTGTGACAAAGTGCCTCTTTTATGTGACAATGAAAGTGCTATCAAGATTGGTCACAACCCGGTGGAGCACTCAAGAACGAAGCATATTGAGATTCGCTATCACTTCATCCGTGATCACATCATCCGGGGTGACATTGAGCTTGGCTATATTCCCACGAAGATCCAACTTGCCGATATGTTCACGAAGCCACTTGATGAAGCAAGGTTCACTTATTTGAGGCATGAGCTAAATATCATCGATTCGGGGAGCGTCGCTTGACTATCTTGCATACACACCTATTTCTTGACTATCTATTTGGTTTAGGTGTAGGCATGGACATAGGGGGAGTGCGGTCCTAATCCATTGGACTATCCCTCCCCCCATTATGCCGATAGTAAGAACTCATTTGCTCTATATTTCTTGAATTGTGAGCTTAAATGACGAGTAGTGGCGGTGAACCCAAGATATATCTTCGCGGTGTCACACCACGTACACTCTTACATGGTGGCCTAGGCCATCGCCCTCTTCTTTTGAAGAGTTGAGTCTTGTTCGAGAATTCATTGCATATTTGTTGCTTTCCATGTCTCATCACTTCCAATGTTGTTATTTGGTGTTTTGGTTTGTTTTATCCATTGGAAGTGTGAAGATTTCATTGTGTCTCATGTTTGCATCTCCCCATGTCACTCTATTGCTCCATGGCTCCTCTTGAAGTTGTTTATCCGAAGCAGCTAGCAGTTATCAATTGTATGGTAGATTCAAGGTTTCTCAAGTGAATATGTTTTGCTATGGTTGGTTGTGGGAAGATTTTGCAGAGAAAAGGAAAAAGGAAGTGCAAAAACTGCTTGGCCGGTTTGCTGGCCGGTCCAGCCGGCTCCCGTGCCGGGCGCCTCGGGTACCAGCCCGGCTCCCTGCCCGGTTGGAACCGGCCCCCGTGCCGGGCACCTCGGGTGCCAGCCCGGCTCCCAGGCCGGACCAGCCGGCCCCCGTGCCGGGCAGCCTGTGTGCTTATGGAATCGATTTTTGGGGCAGTTTTTGGATCATTGTCTCACTTCCACCCGTGCCCCCCACCCCACCCGTGCTCCTCCTCCTCCATGGCCGCCCCCCCATGCTCCTCCACCACCACCTCCTCCATTCGAGCTGCTCCCCCAACCCTACTGCCACAGATCTGATAGATCCCCTCCAGATCTTCAATCCCATCCACGAGTTTCATCCCTTGGTGAAGATTTGGGGGAGTTCTCCTCCATTGTTGGTGTGGTTGCGGATTTCTTGAAGAAGCTCGGATTTCTTGGCAATGGCTGACGATCCGGTGTATGATGAGCTTGAGGACCTTGAGGAATCTTCCTCCCCGCTCTCCAAGTACCAAGGCAAGGCCAACCTTAGGGCATCCACATCAACCCCAACTCCAAGAAGATCAAGAAACCTGTCATCAAGAAGGGTCCTCCTCCTCCCAATCCAGATGAACCGGTACGTACATCTTGGGGCAAAGTACCTAGTGATGAATTTGAGCATGATAGGTTGGAGTTCAACCCCTATACTTGGCCCCATAGCACTTGCACCAATGATAAGAGGTTCTATTGCAAGATGCATCAACGAGTGTATGATCAAATCATTACCATAGGAAGAACTCTCATGTCACCACTCATTGCTATAATGTGGATAGTGCAAGGGACATATGGCCGGAGGTGATGGCGGTTATGGATTATCATGGTATCTCTAATCTCATGGCAGTGAATACACCTTATTCTCCTGATTTGCTCCAAGAGTTCTATGCCACAGTGTATTTCTCGCGGGAAGGACCAAGAACTATGACTTGGATGAGTGCCGGAGTCAAGTGTGAAGCTTCTCTTGCTGAGTTTGGTGCTCTCTTTGGCATAGAGGAGCTACCTCATTGCCCCATGACTTATGTTCGTATTCATCAGCAAACCCTCATGAAAGCCGATCCCGCACTCCATCATTGCTATCCCCGCGGGCAGGGCCTTGTTGGTAAGGTTCCCAAGTGCACTTATATGACTCCGTTTTGGCAAACCACTTATGCAATTCTCCGGAACACTATTGCTATCAAGTTTGGGGAGAAGACTGAGGCTCGTGCATACATGATCAACCTCCTTTATCACATTATGCCCAGTTTTGGAGGGAGAAGAAAATTGATGTTCTTGACTATATGTGGGAAGAGATGCACACCGTGATTCTTGACAAAAGGGTTCCCATCTATGGCCCTTATCTTCAGCAGCTCTTTGAAGAAAGGTGCCTCAGATTGCTCTCAATGCCTATCTCCCAACTTTGTACACTCCTGTTTTGCACTCCTTGCCATCTCGTCCTCCGGATGCGGTCATTCCTACTCAAGAGCAGCGTGCTAGCACAGCAGTCCCTGAAACTCAAGCTGAGCCCGCCAAGAAGCACGGCATATTGGATGTTTTCAAGAAATGAATTGCTTCTTTGCGGAAAAGCAAGATAAGGATTACAAGATATATCACAAGCAAAAGTCGTATAACCGCAATCAAAGGGAGATTATGAAGCAGCTGAACTTCCCCGAGCCTTCTTGCCCAAGCTCCGACGAGGTTTCGGAGAACACTTACAAGTCCAAGAACACTTTTTGGTTTGGCGACGATGCTTCCTCTCTTGCTCCCCATTGGCCGGGCACCCAAGGTGAATCAAGTTCCGGTCAAGCTGTTGGTGGCGGCAATGAAGATGATATTGTTGATTGGTTTGCCGACGAGTGATCCATGGACTTTCATGTTTTTTCTCCTTTTTGGTGTCTTGATGCCAAAGGGGAGAGACTTCCGGGGATTTGCATTCATGCATCCTTTTGCCTTTCGTTTTATTGCATCGCACTTGTTTTAGTTGAACCTTGAACTTTATGTGTCTTATGCTCGTGGAACTCTCTATGTTGTGGAACTTTGGTATCACTATTGTATGAGATGGATAAATTATTGTATGACTATGGTTTTCGGTATTCGGATTTATCTAGTTAAGATCTCATGATATTGTGCATTGATATGAAATTGTCTACATCTCTTGGCACAAGGTATGATCATCTCCAATTCTCAACTTAGTTGGTTATGTGCGATTATATTGTTCCTATATCATGCCGATTACCTTGTTGAGGAATGTTTCCCTCCTTATGTGTGAATTTGCATTCCAAGGCAAACAAAACTATTGCACACAAGTAGGGGGAGCCACTTCTTTGTTTTAAAAGCATGATATAGTGTGGTCTATATTGCAAATCCGTGTGTTGTCATCTAACACCAAAAAGGGGGAGATTGAAAGGGCATTTATGATCTCTCTATGTTTTGTGTGTTAGATAACAACACCGGTAAAGGATTAATATGTTGCTAAGTGTTTTCAGAAAGCGTCCGGTTCCACCCCATAATCAAAAAGTAGAAAGTTGTCGGGAAATCGGAGTGGAGCGCGTCGCCCTGGGTGGCCGGCTCCCAGGCCGGCCAAACCGGGCTCCAGGCCGGGCGGCTCGGCTGGGTAGCCGGTCCCCAGGCCGGCACAAACCGGGCTGCTGGCCGGGTGGCTCGGCAGGGCTGCCGGTTCCCAGGCCGGCTGGAGCCGGGCCACAGGCCGGCTGGTTCTGGCAGCTAACCGGCTCCCAGGCCGGTTCAGCCGGGCCCCATGCCGGCCTCCCTGCAGGCAAGCATCAGCACGCCAGGCCGGCCCCCAGGCCGGCCAAACCGGCCTGCAGACCGGGCTAACAGTGTGCAACGGCCATTTTTCGTCAAGTGCTATAAAAGCCCCTCCACCTACCTTGGGACAAGTAGCTCGCCCACAACTGAAGAAACACCATTGTTGCAAGCTCAAGAAACACAAGAATCACTAGATCTCCCAATCCCTCCACCCAAACTTGTTGATCTTTGGAGGATTGAAGGAGAAGGCCCCGATCTACATCTTCACCGAGCCGTTTGTCATTTCCCCCTCATTCACTTGAGGGACCATTGCTAGGGTTTCCACTAGGAAAACCTAGCCCCCTATTGTACTCACTTGATTGTCTTTGTGACAGATTGTAGCTGTTTGGGAGCCCCCAATCCTTTGTGGGTTGTGCCCCAAATCGTTGTTGTAAAGGCTCCGGACTCCGCCTCGAAGGTTTCCGATAGTTGAAGTGAACCAAACCTTTGTGGTGCGGTTCACCGGAGAAGAGGGTGAGGCCTTTGTGGCCGTTGAACCATTGTGTTGGTTCACACCTCTCCAACGAGACGTACTCCCCTAAAAAGGAGGAACTCGGGATTACATCCGTGTCTCCGCGTGCTTTGACTTCGGTTACCTCTATCCTTGTTTACCGCCTTATTATATCGTGCTTAGTTGCTAGCTTGTCATATAGGTAAATTCACCGTAGTTGCATATCTAGAGAATTTACCTTTTGTGTCAAGCCTAAATTGAAAAAGACTAAAATTGGAGTAGCACCTATTCACCCCCCCCCCCTCTAGGTGTCATACCGATCCTTTCAGCTGGCTCTCTTGCTGCCGTGCTCCGTCACCCCGGGCGGCGTGGAGGCCGGGGCGGCGGCCCCGGATCATTGGCTGCGGCAGGAGGCGCAGCGGGCATGACGACTTTGTTGCGTGAGGCGCAGCAATGGCTTCGGCATGCGGAAGGACTCGGTGGACGGCCACACTTGCGGTCTCCTATCTCGCAGCTCTCCAAGCTTCGTGGGCGGCTCGAACTCGGGGCGAAAGCCTTGCACCGACTCCGGTCGGTGCCGACGATGGCGGCGTCCTTGGGCGTCGTCTCCTTCTTGACGGCATCGTCGTGGCGTTTAGACAACCGGCCCGACGGGAGTGGTCCGATGTCTCCGGGGGAAAGCCTAAGCTCCGTCGGGGCGGCGACGGTGACAGACGCGTCACTACCTTGTTGGAGGCGTCGTCTTGGAGACCAGCTCTCTCGGTGCGGCGGGTTCGCGCGGATGGGTAGGATGGCAATGTGGTCAGGGGGTGGATGCCGGGGTGGCGGCCCCGGACGGTGGCGGTACGCCGAGGCAGCGGCCTCGGGCTCCCACGCTATGACGGTTCTATGAGGCAGAGCCGTTGCTGAGCGTGGGTCTGAGTGGCGACCTGGATGAAGACTGCGCGGGCAGAGGGTTTGTCGACTTGACTGGACCGCCCTCGGGCAATGCGAAGATCGATCTGGTGGCTACGCCGGGGCGGCGGCCCCGGAACAGGGTGGTTTTGGTGGCAACCTGGATGAAGACTGTGCGGGCAGAAGGTTCGTCGACCATGATTTGATCGCTTTCGGGCAATGCGAAAGTCGATCTGGTTGCTATGTCGGGGCGGTGGCCCCGAGCGGGTGGTGTGTGTTGTGGCGTTTGGTCGACTTGTGTCGTGTGGACGGCGGGTCGCTTCGTCTGTGTGATTCTTTTGTACAGTTTGTATGGTTTTTGGACCCGGTTTCCCTTATAACTGGGTCAATTCTATTCTATCTATTCGAGCGGTGGATATCGACCACCTTAGACTCAAAAAAAAAAAAAAAAACAATGGTGTGCAAATTTTGTCCTCTAGTTTTTAGAAACACAAAACAATATGCGTCTACATTTTTCCCTCTATTTTGTTTCCACTAACAGAAAGCAAGGCGGATCTTAGAGCAAATCCAACTATAGGAAAAATCAACTATGTTTTAGCAAGCATGATAAAATATGTATTTGGATAAGTTGAAAAACCGATTGTTCTCATAAATCTGATAAGATGTGATTTGGATAAGTTGAAAATTCAACAATGATTTAGCAAATCTGATAACTGATATGATATTTATTATGTTAAGTTGGGTATGATATTATAGTAATATAGTTTAAAATGAATATAATTTAAACACAAATGGTCAATGATATCCCCTCTAACCTATAACACGAGAAAAGCTACCCGCCTCCTGAGGAGTCTCACCAAGCGAGCTGTTGCCAACCATCCGATGGAATCTGTCTAGATGTTTACTACTCTCTCTCTTCACTAATGTAAGACATGTAGATTTTTCTTGATTCAAATTTATCTAGATTTATTTTGTATATATATTCACTCATTTTAGTATATATATGTAGTCAAAATTGAAATGATGCATGGCTAGCGCCTTACATTAGTGAACGGAGGGAGTATGACTTTTAGTGAAATTTGACTTACCTGGACTTGCATCCCTCTTCGATTGACATTTGGTCCCAACAAGCAATGGACCTGTAACCCACTTAGTTTACTTGACTATCTTTTTAGAACTTCTAGACCAAGTAATCACACGCATGTCTCCACTAATTAAATTATGCATAATCTTGGGCAAGAAATTTTAATGTTACATGCCTCATAATGCAGTTTATCATAAATTATACTCAGTGAAAACTATTTGAAATGTTGCAGAATGAAAAAATCGAGATAAATTATAATTGAAGAAAGATATTTAACATTGTGTCGATGAACCAAATAAGCACATGCCTGGCAAACTAAATATATGTGGATGTGTCTAATGCAAAGTTCAAAGGACAACTTGCAAAATAACATTATCGTTTCAGTGGTTCCCATAACGAAAATCAGAATATTAGAACCCGAAAGCTCCTCGTTGTCGATAGTGCTTACACAATTATTGGATTAAACCGCCTATGCAATGTCAGTGGTTCAATATTGTTATAAAATTTGGATGAGAAGATTAAAAGGAATTTTTTCACACTAGTTTTTGTCCATTTTGCTTTTACCACTCTAATTTTGGCATTTTTCTTTTGCCCTCTTAAGGGCAAAAACAAAAGAAAAACAACAACAGTAGGGCAAAAGCATGACAAAATTTCACCATTTTCATTTTGTTTTTGCCCCACGGAGGGCAAAAATGATGTATTACCAGGAACTGACAGTGCAAAAGTAAAATGTCAAACCTTAGAGTGGCAAAAGCAAAATGGGCAACTAGTGTGGCAAAACAAAAATTTCCCAATATTAAATCAGGACCGCGTAGCTTGATGCTAAGATTATTGAAGTGAGAGAATTTAGATTACCTTCCTAAAGCATGAAATCTATGTGCCTCTTTCAACAATCCACTCCTCACATATTTTGCCTAGCTCCATCAGACACTTTATACGTGCCTAAACCCTACAAACCTTTATTACTACCTCCGGTTCGCTTCCTAGAGAAGCCTAGGCTAGTACAAAAATACTATATGTACTCACGACAATTATTTTGGATTAGAGAGTACATTTTTCCTTCAAGTTGGGAATAAGCAAACTGCTGCAGATAGAGGGATCATGTCACATAGAGGTGAGAAAGTCCTAGACCAGGAGATCAAAAACTGGTATGCAACTAAACCCAGGCAAAAGTTAGCGCACATTAGACAGAAAAATCACAAGTCAAATACCAAACAAGATGATCTGCAGTTCTTTCTAACTACTCCCTCTGTTCCAAATTAATTGACTTCCATTTGTCCACATGTGGATGTTACATGTATAGATACATCCATATTTAGACAAATGAAAATCATTTAATTTGGAACGGAGGGAGTAGAAATCAGAATACATCAAGTATTTTTCTGGTTGTGAGCACTCAACATTAGTTGGGCCGCGAAGGCGCCAAGTATTTGAAAGGAAGAGAGTATTTCGTAGGGAAAACAGTGGGCCACGAACAATGGTTTCGATTATTTCGGTCCACCTAGCCTAGGCTTCCCACAGCTCTTTCATTCACAGGCACAGGCAGCACCCAGCACGCGCCACCCAAACCCTCGTCCCCACCGGCGGCGATTCCGGCGGCGGCCATGGACACCCGGGTGCCTCCCGTTCCCATGGACCCCGCGATGTCGGCCCACCTCCGGCTCCAAGGCCAGGATCCGGACAAGGTAGCGGTCTAGTCGCCCGCGTGCTCTCCTACACCCACCACGCCCTCCCGGACCCGCCCGCCTCCGTCGACGCTCGCCTCTTCGCGCTCCTCCCCCACGACGCCGTCGACAGATTCAGCAGCCTCCCCGACGTGCTCCTCGGCAACATCGTCTCCCGCCTCCCCATCAAGGAGGCCGCTCGCACCGCCGCACTGTCCCGCCGCTGGCGCGGGGTCTGGCGCTCCACCCCTCTCGTCCTCGTCGACGCTCATATCCTCCCCGAAGGCACCGCGGTCGCGCGCGCCGACGCACGGCGCATCACCTCGGCGTCTCCCGCGTCTTCGCAGCGCACCCGGGCCCCTTCCGCTGCGTCCACCTCACCAGCAGCAACATGGAGGAGTTCCATGGCCTGCTCACGCGCTGGCTCCAGACCCTCGCCGCCAAGGGCATCCAGGAACTCGTCCTCGTCAACCGTCCGTGGCCGCTTGACCTCGTTCTCCCCCGCCACCTTCTTAGGCATGACCACCCTCACCCGTCTCTACCTCGGCCTCTGGAAGTTCCCCGACACGGCCGGCGTCCCGCGCGCCACCTGTTTTCCCTAACCTCCGTGAGCTCGGACTCTGCGGCGTCCTCATGGAGAACAAGGATCTGGACTTCATCCTCGACAGGAGCCCGGTGCTTGAGACGCTCTGTGTCCAAGGCACTCTGTTTAAGCTTCGCCTCCGCCTTGTCAGCCAAAGCCTCCGGTGCGTGCAGTTCATCTGCTCCACCATTGAAGAAATCGCTGTGGTGCACGCCCCATGCCTTGAGCGACTCCTCCATTCAGGAGGTTGGGCCCGCGATGGGGTCCGCCCCAAGGTGAAGATCGGCCATGCACCCAAGCTGAAATTGTTGGGATACTTGGATTCAGGAAATCATGCCATAGAGGTCGGCAGCACCCTCATCAAGGTTCCTCATCTTTTCCATTTGCTCTATTGTACATCATACCTAAATGATCAATGTATATGTGTGATCTTCCTTCTCTTAATTGAGTGAACTGAGATTGCAATTGCAGGCTGGGATAAAGGCGACCCCAAGCACAATGGTACCAAGTGTGAGGATCCTGGCTTTGGACATACGTTGTGGTGTCCGTAACGATGCCAAGATGATCCCGACCGTCCTCAGATGCTTTCCGAACGTTGAGACGCTCCACATCATGGTGAAGCCCCTGAATCCCTGATGCATCTTTTGGCATTCAACCATCATGTAGTAGCATTAGCACCATATGGTGAATTGCTGCTGTTGCTGCATTATCCATCAATAGCTGATGAACTTCATGTGCACTGATTTAATAAAATTTCAGTCCAGAAAAGCTGATCAACCCTCTGGCAAGCTCAACCTCAAGTTGTGGAATGAGTCTGGTACTATAGAATGCATCCGCTTGTGCATCAAGCTCCTGGTTTTCCATGACTTCCGAGGGGATCGAAGTGAGCTTGCTTTCCTCAAGTTTTTCTTTGGGAGCGCTTTGGTGCTGAAGGAGGCGGTGATAATGTTTGACAATGCAAGTTTCACTTCGATGGAGGATGCGTACCAAAGTGGTGCCTCTCGGGTCCATGAAACGCGCCAGTGCAGGCTCCAAAATGATGATCACTAACTGTTCTAATCCTGAAGGAAGCAACATTTCGAGCTTCAAGAGAGCATCTGATTTTTCTCTTGGTGACCCTTTTGCGAACTACTGAAGTCAAAGGTGCCTATTTGTTTCCTGTGCGAAGCAAACTGCTCTGGAAGTTCTTAAGTTTTTGTTGTTGGCTTGTCGCAGTATGGACATGCACTGTTTTCAGTTCGTTGATATTCAGCCCTGGCTCTTGTTCCTGCAAACATGATAAGCTAAATTGTCAAAGCTAGTAGTACTGTTTTCAGTGATGCAAATGACTACCATTATGTGTTATGTAATGTTTTTTTATGGCAATTGCGTAGCACTACCGTATTTGTTTGTGATTGCATTACCTAGGTTTGATCCGATGAGAATGTTGTCAGGAAATTGCACAATTTCTACTGAACAGATGATGCTTGGTGCTGTGGAGAATTAGTGATATCTGAGCTATTTCATGTTTTACTTACGGCCTTCACAATTTCGTCCAGATATTACCTGTATTCCAGCTGGCAGAATTTTTTTTTCCCTGGAAGTTGTGCCATTTTGTGTTCTGATTGATTTGCGTAGATATGCCAATTATTGTCGCAGATCAGGTTCAGGTTCAGGTTCGTTGTTGGCAAACCTGCATCCGTCTAGACAATCTGTGTGGACGGCTGGACGCCTACGCATTCCAAAAGGCGCATCCGAGCAGGCACGGCATTCTAGCCGGTTCAGTACGCCGGCTACTCAAACCCTAGGTGCGGTTGTTGCTCTTGCAGGTTTTGCCTCTCTTTTAATCCATTCCGTTATACCACTAGGACTCTAGGAGGTTGATGCACAACTTCCAGGTACGCTTTGCGTCTCCAAGCATCAAAACCCAGCTGTTCATAGTTCAGAAAAAAAATCCAAATCAAACACCACAATATGAACATCTAATTATTCAGAACTCAGAAAAAGACTATCAGCCATATTGCTGTACAATTACTCATTTGTCACCTTGATCTAATTCCGGCCGCCTATGTTTGCTTCCGTAGTGGTTGATGCACACATTCCCAGTGTAAATCAGTTAGTTCACACATATGGAGAACATCAACATGGTGAGGTAAAAATTTACCAATGTACATGATGGATGGATGAAGCATCTGAAACCATTTGGCTAGGAAATGAGAAAGAATTATTAAAACAGAGATGTGTTCAAGGACATGGACATATGCAGCAAGCTGAATTAATTCGGGAAAGGTACTGTTTTTAGTCATGCCATCTTATTTTGCAATCAATTCAAAAGGAGTGGAAATCATATATAACAAGGGTGTAAATTGGAGACATCGAACTAAATTAACAGTGCCTAAATGTAGCTTTGTATCAGACATCAGACCTAAGAAGGCCATTCTACATGGTTGGTAATAACCATGAGACGCCTAGAAATATTACACTACATCAAAAAAATTAGAATCCTATAGAGGTCATCAATCTCAAAACCATTGCAACCATGCAAACAAAGTCTGAGTCCTCAAACTGAACCGTTAATTCTTAATTTAGTCTTCTGCAACTAGGGAAAAACTGCTATTTTAAGAAGGAATATTTGACCACTTACAAACATAGTACCAGTTAACGTTCTGATTTCACATTCTATAAGCATTCAAATGGTTCATTTATTTTCTTCAATCCAACTTCAGCATTAATCATGTCATCTGCAGGTTAGAATTCACAGGCATCACAGGAAGAAAACTCAAACCAAAATAAGAAGTTGGCTGATTGGAAAACAAACGAAGAAAGAAAGAAAAAAGACTTAATATGTACCTCTGCACATTCCCTATGCAAGTCCTACTCCACAAACGTTCAAACACTAAATTAAGAAATCTTAGGATAGTGAGATTTTCAGTTGGATCCGTCACAAAAGATTTGTAACTTGCATCGATACATAAACATGAGTAACAGGTGTGGTGGTTCACGGCCTAACGGGTGCATTCGTACTTCTAGAGATTCTGGATTAACTTAATCTAGAAGCAACCGAGGCTCATAATTATCCTTATAACCTCTTATTTATCCATTTGTACATTCAAAAGACTACTACCTCAATCTTGGAAATTTTGTTTGCTTCAAGTTATTCACGAGATTAAAAAAGGCACATGTTTAAAAAGTTGTTCACAAAGTTCAATATAATTGTTCCCGGATCAAAAAATGTTCACAAACTTATGTGTGCTTAATATTTTTAAATGTGGTGAACCAAAACAAAAAATGAAAAAGAAGCAGAAAATAAAGAGAAAAAAATGCCGTTGAACCGAAAATAATAGTGAAACCAAAAAATACCGGTGTATAAAAAATAATAGTGACAAAAAAATAGTGAAACAAAAAGGAACTAAATTTAGGTAAATAGAAAATAATAGTGAACCAAAAAAATGCCGATGAGCCAAAAATATTATAAAAAAATAATGAACCAAAAGATATTAAATTCAGGTGACCCAAAAATAATAGTTAACCAAAAAATGTTGGTGAACCGAAAATAATAATTAACAAAAAAAATAATAGTGAACAATAATAATAGTGAACCGAATTTTTTTTTCAGGTGAACCGGAAATAATACTGAACCAATTTTTTTGTTTTGGTTAGTTTCGGAAACTCCACGGATCCACTAATTCAAATAAAATTTATTGGTTAGGAACTATTCATCTATTATCAAAAAAGAAACAAATAAAAACATAAAACTTAGACAGAAAAAACCATGTATTACCCCCTAAAATAAAAATTGAAAATAAAGATTAAAAAAGGGTTAAAAAAGAACGAGAAAAAATAAAGAAATGGAAAAATAATGAAACAGAAAAAACGAAAGGAAGAAAGAAAAAAGTGAAAAACAAAAGAAGGCACGAATGGGCCGGTCCAAGGGTATTTGTAGAGAAAACTGGGGCCAGGAACGATGGAGCATTTCCTTCGGCCATTGCCGCACAACAGTCAACAGGTAGCACGCGGCGCTGAAACCCTCGTCCCCACCGCGGCGATTCCGGCGGCGGCCATGGACACCCGGGTGCCTCCCGTTCCCATGGACCCATCGATGGCGGCTGTCCTCCGGCGCCAAGGCCATGATCCGGCCGAGGTAGCAGGCCTCTTTGCCCGCGTGCTCTCCTACATCCACTACTCCCTCCCGGACCCGCCCGCCTCCGTCGACGCTCTCCTCTTCGCGCTCCTCCCCCACGACGCCGTCGACCGCCTCAGCCGCCTCCCCGACGTGCTCCTCGGAAACATCGTCTCCCGCCTCCCCATCAAGGAGGCCGCGCGCACCGCCGCGCTCTGCCGCCGCTGGCGCGGGGTCTGGCGCTCCGCCCCGCTCGTCCTCGTCGACTCTCACATCCTCCCCGCAGGCACCGCGGTCGGGCGCGCTGATGCGCGGCGCATCACCTCTGCCGTCTCCCGCGTCATCGACGCGCACCCAGGCCCCTTCCGCTGCGTCCACCTCACCAGCAGCTGCATGGAGGAGTTCCATGGCCTGCTCACGCGCTGGCTCCAGACCCTCGCCGACAAGGGCATACAGGAACTCGTCCTCGTCAACCGTCCGTGGCCGCTGGACCTCGTTCTCCCAGCCACCTTCTTAGGCATGTCCACCCTCACCCGCCTCTACCTCGGCCTCTGGAAGTTCCCCGACACGGCCGGCGTCCCGCGCGCCACCTGCTTCCCTAACCTCCGTGAGCTCGGGCTCTGCAGCGTCCTCATGGAGAGCAGGGATTTGGACTTCATCCTCGACAGTAGCCCCGTGCTGGAGACGCTCTGTATCGAAGGGACTAGGTTCAAACTTCCCCTCCGCCTTGTTGGCCAAAGCCTCCGGTGCGTGCAGATCATCGGGTCCTCTTTTAAAGAAATCGCTGTGGTGGACGCCCCATGCCTTGAGCGACTCATCCATTCAGGAGCCTGGACCCGCGGCGGGGCCTGCACAAAAGTGAAGATCGGCCATGCCCCCAAGCTGCATTTGTTGGGATACTTGGATTCAGGAAATCATGTCCTAGAGGTCGGAAACACCGTCATCAAGGTTCCTCATCTTTTCCATTTGCTCTAGTAATGTCTATCGGACCTAAATGATCAATGTATATGTGTGATCTTTTTTCTCTTAACTGAGTGCATTGAGATTGCGATTGCAGGCTGGGACAAAGGTGGGCCCAAGCACCATGGTACCAACTGTGAGGATCCTGGCTTTGGAGATGCGTTGTGATGTCCGTAATGATGCCAAAATGATCCCGACTATCCTCAGATGCTTTCCCAACATTGAGACACTCCATATCAGGGTGAGGCTCGTTATGCATCTTTTGGAATTCATTTGCAGTTTTGCACCACCATGTACTTAGCATCATATTGGTGAATTGCTGCTACTGCTGCATGACCCATCAATTCCAGATGAACTTCATGTGCACTCATTTGTTAAAATTTTCAGTCTGGAAAAGCTGATCAACTCTCTGGCAAGCTCAACCCCAAGTTGTGGAGTGAGTCTGGTACCATAGAATGCATCCGCTTGCGCATCAAGCAGTTGGTTTTCCATGATTTCCGAGGGGATCGAAGTGAGCTTGCTTTCCTCAAGTTTTTCTTTGCGAGCGCGTTGGTGCTGAAGGAGGCGCTGATAGTGTTCGACAATGCAAGTTTCACTTCGATGGAGGATCTGCGTTCCAAAGTGGCGCCTGTCGGTTCCATGAAACGGGCCAGTGCAGGCTACAAAATCATGTTCAGCTGGTCTAATCCTGAAAGCAACATTCGGAGCTTCAAGAGAGCATCCGATTGTTCTCTTGGCGACCCTTTTTTGAACTGCTGAAGTCAATTTCCTGTGCAAAGCACATTGCTCTGGAAGTTGTTAATGTTCTGTTGTCGCAGTATGGACATGCACTGTTTTCAGTCTGTTGATGTTCAGCCCCGGCTCTTGTTTCTGCAAACATGATTAGCTTAAGTGTCGAAGTTAGTAGTTCTATTTTCAATGATGCAAATGGCTACCATTCTGTGGTATGTAATGTTTTTTTGGATGGTGATCGCGCAGCACCTATTGTATTTGGGTGTGATTGCATTAGCTAGGTTTGAGTTGATGAGAATGGTGTTACATTGCACAATTGCTATTGAACAGATGATGCTTGATGCTGAGGAGAATTAGTGATATCTGAGCTATTTCATGTTTTACTTACTGCCTTTACAATTTCCTCCATATATTACCTCCATTCCAGCTGGCAGAAACTTTTGAGCCCTGGAAGTTGTGCCATTTTGTGTTCTGATTGATTCACGTAGATATGGCAAGTCAATTATTGTTGCAGCTCTTATGTCCTACCTGGTTTCAGAAATTTGGATCATGAGACGCAAGCTAATTTGGTTATTATCCAACGTGTTAAAGGTGATGGTAACTTGAAACTAACCAATCCTTCTGTTCCAATGGTCATGGCGGTTCCGACCCCATGCCCATTCTCCTCCCCCTTTCTGGCGATGAGGGTGCCTTCCGCAGAGGCTCCTTGGGTCGTTCTTCTCACCTACTAGCCTCCAAGATTCGAGGTACGCTTTGCCTGTCTTTTAACCCATTCGGTTAAACCACTAGTGGTGAATTTCGAATTCAGAAGCATCAAATCCAGCTGTTCATAATTCAGAAAAAATGATCCAAATCAAATACCACAATACGAACTTATACTTCTTCAGAATTCAGAAAAAAAGACAGCCATATTGCTGTGTACAACTACTCATTGTCACCTTGATCTAATTCCCGCCGACGGATGTAGCTTCCGTAGTGGTTGATGCACTGCATTGTCGGTGTAAAACAGTTAGTCCACATATCGTAAACAGCAAGGTGAGGTAATAGTTTACACATATGCAGCAAGGTGCAGTAAAATTTTACCAATGTACATAATGGATGGATGAAGTATCTGAAACCATTTGGCTAGGAAATGAGAAAGACTTATTAAAACAGAGATCTGTTCAAGGACACGGACATATGCAGCAAGCCAAAATAATCAGGAAAATGTACTCTTTTTTGGTGATACTATCTTATTTTGCAATCAATTCAAAAAAGACGGAAATCATATATAACAGGGGAGAAGATCAGAGACATCGAAGTACATTAATAATGCCTCAATGAGTCAATGCAGCTTTCTATCATCCATCACCTAAGAATGCCATTCTACGTGGTTGTAATAATCATGGACGCCTAGAAATATTATACTGTACCAAATTATAGAATCCTACATAGGCCATCGAGCTCACAATCGTTGCAACCATACATATAAAGCTGAGTCCTTAAACTGAACCGTTAATTCCTAATTTAATCTTCTGCAACTAGGAAAAAGTCTACACAGCTGTTATTATAACAAGGAATATTGACCACTTACAAACATAGTGTCATTTGACGTTCTGATTTCACATTCTATAAGCATTCAAATGGTTCAATGTTTTATTTTCTTCAATCCATCTTCAACATTAATAATGTCATCTACAGGTTAGAATTCACATGCATCACTAAAGAGAAACTCAACCAAAATAAGAAGTTGGTTGATTGGAAAACAAAGAAAGAGAAATGACCCTGTTTAATATGTACCCCTGCACATTCGTATGCAAGTCCTACTCCATAAAGGTTCAAACACTAAATTAGGCAATCTTAGGACAGTCAGATTTTCAGTTGGATCTTTCCCAAAGGATGATCAATTTTGTGTGATAAAAAAAAATGAATAGTAAGATTTAATAGAATGAAAGGTGCAGTAAAAGTCAGTGTCAAGACATGCAACATGCATCGATACATAAACATGAGTAACATGTGTGGTGGTTCACGGGTGGAGCCACGAGTACAAAACTGTGATCTCAATTCAAAATTGTGATGTCAAATACATGTATTTGTATGAATTTTGTATTTTTGCATAATTTTTACACTATGAGGTTTTTGCTAAAATATTGTGTAGTCGATTGACTACATATCTAAGGCGTGGCTCCGCCACTGGGTGCATTCATACTCATGAGGATCCTGGATTAATTTAATCTAGAAGCAAAGACTCACAATTATCCTAAATAACCTCTTATTTATCCATTTTTAATACAATCAAAACTCTACTACCTCAATCTCTGAAATTTTGTTTGCTATCATATATGATGATAAATCACACCTAAAGCAAACTGATGCTAAACATTTATTGCCTTGTGTTGTTGTTTTTTCCAGTATAATGCATGATATGTTGTTAAGAGCAAAAATATGCAAGAATATAAGAATAATTGTAAGTAACTGCATGCAAAAATATTATTTGAATTATTTTATCAGAGGAGAAAAAAGTCACTGGAAAGAGTATGTTAAGAGTGATGTTTTTTAGGGTTCATGAGGAGGAAAAGAGAAAAGTGCAGTACATGTAGTCGATGTCGGTGTAGTAGAAAAGGACAATGCCGGAGCTATGCACACTTTGCCCCCCCCCCCCCCCCCCCCCCCAAGCCCAAGAAATTCTTAGCTATAACCCAGTACTTTTTGGCCCATTTGTCTTCAAAACCAGTGGTATTTAGCCCATTTGCCTCCCCCCCCCCAAAAAAATGGCCCAATATCCCTCTGGAGCCCATCCCCCCCCCCCCCCCCCACCCCCCCCCCCCCCTCCATCTAGCTTCGCCGCTGGAAAAAGGATATCCACATATCACCTGAAAGTAGTATATAAATGCATATTTCTGCAGGTTGATTTTTTGTGCCTCATCTTGTAATGGTTTCCATGAATGAAATTAGGGACATTAAAACTGAGACAAGAGGGAGCTCTCCCACGCCATTAGCGTCTGGAACCGTCCATTTTTCACGATCTTGCTTTCATGACCGTCTGACCCCGTTTAGCTGGCTGTCCCTAGGGGACGCTTCTCTGGCCATCAATTTGGCGTTCCGTGGTGTACTGGGCCTGATTCACGCAAAGGCCCACCGCGAGGGACGCGAAGCGACCAAAGCGAGCAGAGGAAAAGGCGGGAGCACCTTTGCGCCGCGCGTTAGCGCCGCTTAGTTCTTGCGCCGCCTGAAGCGAGAAAGTTCTGGGCCGGCCCATTACCGATTTCGCTCTGCTTCGTTCGCTCGTTCTGCTTCCTTCGCTCCAGCTCCTAAATTTGGTTCGCTCTGCTCGTTTCGTTCCTAAAAACTTTTTTCACGTGACTTTAGTACAGAAGCGTTTGAAATTTATAATTTTAACAATTTTCGAATAGGAACGAATTTTAATTTTCAGTAATGTTTGGTTTCAATTTTAAATTTGGAACCATTTTTAATTTCGCAACCTTTTTCAATTTTGAAATCACTTTTAAAAATGGAACCATTTTTAAAATTGGAACCATTTTTAATTTTGGTACCATTTTCAAAATTAGAACTATATTAAAAAATGAATAATTTTAAAATTTGGAACCATTTTAAACTTGGAACCATTTTCAATTTTGGAACCATTTTAAAATTTGGAACCATTTTTTAAAAATGAACAATTTTCAAATTTGGAACCATAATTAAATATGGAACCATTTTTCAGTTCGGAACCATTTTTTTCATTAGGAACCATTTTTTCGGTTCGTAACCATTTTCAAAATCCGAACCATTTTCAAAATCGGAACATTTTTCAGTTCGGAATCATTTTAAAAAATTGAAACCATTTTTTCGGTTCGGAACCATTTTCAATAATCAGAACCATTTTTCCGGTTCAGAACCATTTTCAAAATCGGAACATTTTTTCTGTTCGGAACCATTTTCGAAAAATCGGAACCATTTTTTTCATTCGGTACCATTTTCGAAAAATCGGAACAATTTTTTCGGTTCGGAACCATTTTTTCGGTTCGGAACATTTTTTTGGGTTTGGAATCATTTTCAAAAATCAAAACCATTTTTTCGGTTCGGAACCATGTAACATCCCAAAGTTGTAATCAGTATTATTAGTCAAAAATTAGGAACCAACAAAAACTTTTGTTGCTTATGTGTGTTAATTGGTTCCTTGTTGATTGTTATAATTGTTTCTTGTTGTTTGTGTTGGTTGTTTGCTCAAATTAGAAAATTTGGAAAAAAACAAAGAAATAAAAGAAAAAGCTAAAATCATAAAATCATGTGAAAAGTGTCATATAAATTCTCCAAGGGAGAAATCAATATTTCTTCAAAACAAAATTCAGTAGAGTGATCATATAAGTACTCTCATTTATTCCTACAACTTTTCCCTCTCCAACAATTAATTTCAAAAGTCCAAATTTAAAATTCTATATCTTTCTTTATATTCTTTAAATCACAAAATGTACTATGTTACAAATACCAAATAAAGGTCACCACAGCACCACAAATCTTGATAAATGTTCATGAAGCAAATTATGAAAATAAGTTGCAGAAATTTGAAATTAATTTTGGTTCAAGCATTTCATCAAACACCTTGCTGGCATCACTGTGTTCTTCCCCTAATCCGAGTCAAATTCGATCAATTCGAGCTTAATTCGTCAAATCTCTGGCACCACCTGCTCCCTCTCACTCCACTCACTCCTCTCCCTCACTGGAGCCCGAAGAAAACATGCCATTTGACCGTCGTCGCCATGGGCAGAAGCTCCCGCCCATGCCGTCGTGGTCGCCACTGTGGGGAGGACGATGGAGGACGCCGTACTGGCCCAGGCCGTGTCCGTTCTCTTCCCCTTGCTCTTCTGCTCCAGTAAGACGAAATTAGGTCAACGCAGAAGCTCCCACACGTGCGCCTTTGTTCGCGCCCGTGCTCGCCGCGCGCCATGCCGAGCGGAGGTCATCGATGACGAACGCCACTCTCCACTGCACCGCTCGTCACCGCTGTACCTCGCAGCCACTCCCTAGCTTCACCGCGCCCCCCAGGACATAGTGGCATCACCATTGAGGTCATCAGTGACGCTCGCGAACCGCCGAACGCCGTCGGCGTGTCCACGGCCATCACCGTTTCGAGCTCGCGCAGCTCGTCTCCACGCACGCATTCCCGCTCCACTGCTCGCTAACGCCGTCCAACGTTGTGCCCGCACACCCCAGACAGCCAATGGCGAGCTCTCCCACTCCCTGCACCTCTCCCGCACCGCGTCCACCATAGACCGAACCTCCAGCTTATAAGCCACCCCGAGCCTTCGCATTCTCCACACAGTCCACCCTTCTCACTCCCTTGCTCCACACTCTCTCGTGCACCGCCAGGAGGGCGGAGCCGTTGCTGCTGCCCGTGTTCATCTCCGAGCTCGGCCGTGCCCGAGGTTGAAGACGACCACGGCCATGCCGTGCTGCTGCTCTTTCTCTCCCTCTGATCCCTCTGCGTTGCTGCTCGAGCTCACCACACTCACACGCCTCCTTTTCCCCTCTGTTTTGTGCACAGAATCGTCGCCGGAGTTTGGAGCGTGCCCCTGGAAGCAGAGGAGTTCACCGCCGTCGATTGGAGCCATCCCAGGAAGCGTGACTCCTCCAGCGAGCTTCCCCAGACCGCCGCGGCCTTTCTGCGTCATCTACACTTCCTCCCGAGCCCGTTTTAGGTCGTCGCCGTTCGTGGCCTTTGTAGGCCGTTGGATCTTAGATCAACGGTGTCGTACCGCTTCGATTAGATGAGTCGCTGACGCGTGGACCCCACTATCACCGTTTTAAACTTTTCTGCGCGCGCGAGACGTTTTTGTTGAGTCACTGAAGAGTGGACCCCACCCGTCAGGATCCTCAACATTATCCAGAACAGAAAGTTTTCTCTAATTTAATTTCTCTGGAATTTCAGTACTAGAACCAACTTTGAAATTCAATATCTCGAGATTTATAAGTCCAAATAAATCAAACCACAATGTTCTTGATAGCTTATGAAATTGTTTAACCAACTCAAGTGGTTTCATCCCATTTAGATAAATAATAAATGTGTATTATTAAAAATGCCACAGAAGGTTTAAAACCTAAACTTGTTTGTTTCTGATGATCTATTAACCCAAATAATTCCAATCCAATTTTGTTAGCTTGGTACTGTGATCTCTTAGCTTCCCTAATTTTTATAGAATTAATTAAGCAATAGTAATTGTTTGGCATTAGAATAAAATTAGCAAACCCTTCTGTACTAAAACAATTATAGATGTTTAATTCTTAACCCAAATGAGTTAGGACTAATTTTGTTAGATCACAATTACTCAGTGCTAGTTACCCCTAAGAGGATTTAATTTTATGATCAATAGAACTTATGCAGTAACTAAAACTTAATTATTAAGCTTCTGGATTAAAACAATTGTGTAGGGAGTTTGGTAACTCCAATTAATCCAAATCAAATTGGGTTGTCTTCTACACATCAGTAGCTTTCTGTAGAAATTTAGTTTGTATTTTTGTGACCAACAAAACTTGAGTTATGCCATTAAACTTGTATCACTAGTTTCTGCCATATTTAAGTCATCTTTAAATATTGGTGAATTCAATTAAATCAAACTCAAATTGCTTTGCCTTGTGTGTGCAGTAGCTATTCGTTGAGTTTAGGAATTGTAATGTTGTGATGTTGATTGAGTAGTATCGTGATTGTTTGTATTGTTTGTTTGACGTTTAGACGAGATCGTTGCCGGGACTTGCGAGGAGGGGGAGTACTTCGAACCACAAGAGCAAGACTCCGAGAACTTTGCTGAGCAAGGCAAGCTACTCTCTGAGCTTGCACCTCTAATATACATGCATTTACTTTGTCCAAATGGTATACTCATAAGAAGCAAGAATTTTGAAAACCCTTTTTCAAAAGAGTATGAAAAATTATTTTGCCACCCAAAGTAGAAGTATAAGATAGATATATCAAATTATAGGATGGGAAAAATAATGTTTATTCAAAACTCCTTTGAAACCAATGGTATGAATGTGGAATGCCGAGATGTCGGTGTTGAAGTGAAGCAATGGAAAATGGTGATGTTTATGAAAAATGCACATTGTGTCCTAGTACTATGACGACCAATCTTACCCTGTGCGACCACATTTACCCACATATGGGAAAGGGCGTAGTCATATAATTTGCTCATATTAGTATGGGATGCCTCATCGACGGAGATGACTCCGTTATGCGTGAGGGGATGGTTCGGTGACCTACCCCCTGACCCGGGTCCTCACACGTTGGTGTGGAGGATAGAAGGATCGTCCCCTATACACCGCCGGGCAAAACTATGAGTCCTCACACTTAGATTCTGACGGGCTGGGTTAAGTGTTGATGGAAAGTGTCATAAGGGCAGTGTCCTATACTAGCATGAGCAAAGGACATGCTATGGTCGGTGACTCAACTTTGCATACACCTTGTATGGCGGGACGTGGCTGACACGATGAGTTATCGGATGGATGTGGGAAAAGCGTGCTACCTCTGCAGAGTGTAAAACTATTCGAATAGCCGAGTCCTCGGATATGGACAGTTGGGAGGCTGTCCTAAGACCATGTGCAAGTTTTTGAAAAGCTTGGAGTTTTAAAAAGAAAACAAAGTGGAGAATGTTTTATACAACTATACCAACGGATCGGTATGAGGTTGTTGGAGGCAACTCGACCATGAAGGGCTATGGTCGGAAATAAGAGGAGGAGTTTTGGAGAGATAAATAAAAATGGGAATTTGGTAGAGAAAAGTTATAAAATTCTTCTTACCCCTTTTTCAATAAAGATATAGAGATGTTTTCAATAAATAAAGAGTCTTATTAAATAAAAGTAAAACTAGTGCATGTTCATTCGGGGTAGCTTGCGAGTACAATCAAATGTACTCATATTGGTTTCGTCCCTGGCTATTGTCTTAGCCAGATTTCGAGGAGCACTACGCCGAAGAGGAGTATGGCGACTTCTATGTGAGCTAGGGATCTCCACAAGTCAGCTGCCTGTCGGGTCGTTGTTAGTATGTGTTGGTCTACTACGTCGTAGCTTCCGCTGAATAAATTTGGTTTGGCCCATGAAGGCACCTATGTAAGACTCCGTTTATGTAAGACTTTAATTCGGTATTGTAACGGATGTAAACTTCGGTATTCAGTTCGGATTATGTGCAACGACAGACTGATCACGGGATCGTTGTGTTAAGCATAATCGGGTATTTCGGACAGCTAGTCCGGGGTCCCCACAAACCATTTTAAATAATCAGAACCATTTTTTTGGTTCGAAAACATTTTGACAAAGGAACCATTTTCGAAAAATCGAAACCATTTTAAAAAATCGAAACCATTTTCTAATCATTTTTCGAAAAATCGAAACCATTTTAAAAAATCGGAACCATTTTTTCATTCAGAACCATTTTCGGTTCGTAACCATTTTTAAAAAGAAACCATTTTCTAAAAATCAGAACCATTTAAAAAAACTAATTTCCAAAATATGAACCATTTTCAAAATAAGCAAAAATTAAAACATAAAAGGAAAAAAAGTGAAACGGAAAAACGGAAAACAAAAAAATAAAACCGAAAAGAAAACAGAAAAGAAATAGAAAACGAAAACAAATAAATAAAAACGAAACGGAAAAAGAAATCAGAAAAAGAAAGAATAAAACGTAAAACTAAAAAGATAGAGAAAAAGAAACCCGAAAACCCAAAATTGGTAACAGATAAAAGGAAGGATAATGTTATGTTAACGCAAGCATGGTTGTAGCCCACTGGTTTCGTTCCCTGTACGCGAACGTGGACGTCCTGGGTTTGAATTCTGCCATAGCGCTATTATCCTCACTAGCAAAGTGCCTGTACCCGTGCTTTGCTACGGGAGGAAAAAACTGAGTTTTAGTTTGGATGTAAATTCCGTAATGAATTATTTGTGAATCATTTTAAAAGGGGGAAAAATGGTAATGGATTAATTGGGCTATTAAATCATTTTCCAAATTTGTAACTTTGGGTCCGCTGGACAGAGGATGTAATTCTTGACATTTATCAAAATGATTCATTTTAAAAACATTTTTAGAACTCAATTCTTGAATTATACGGCCGAAATGCATCTATGTATTTTTGATGAACTAAAATGGATGCAAAAAGGAAAAGTAATGATGCCAAATTAAACTACATGGTGAGAGTTTTGCGTTGATGTAAAATTTGGTAAATTTGGAGTTGTGGTTTGAAAGTATGAATTTACGAAGTTTAGTTTGTTATTTGTGTGTTTAAACGAAATTTAGAAAACTGGTTAATCTTAGCCGTCCGATCGAACTTGAATGGACGTTCCGGATTGGCCCTTACCGCTTCGGTGGGGTTTTTGGGAAAAGGTCCCTGGTTTTTCAGTAAATTGCGGCTAAGTCAGTAATTTCCCAGTTTGTCAGGGGGTATTTGCAAAATTACGTTTCGAACCGGTATGCTCACTCGGCGGTGGCAGTGGTTGTAATATGGCCGAATAGCCAGGGGCAAAATCGGAAAGAAAAAGGTTGGACGACAAGAAGCGTTACTGCCTTTTATCTCTACTATATAATATGCCTAGAGGTGGTGTTGGTACCTTATTTTCAGTTTCTGATTCTGCCCCTGCGTTTTAGGAGATATAACAGTATTGCCACCGCCAAAGTGATTAACTGTACCGGTTCGATGATAAGAAAAGAATCCCCAATCCTGCCTCTCCACGCCCCCGCTACTTGCGCCCGCGCAATCGCATCCAGGGTCTTCTTCCTGCTTCGTTCTTAATCAATGGAGGACGCTACTTGCGCCCGCGCAATCGCATCCAGGGTTTTCTTCCTGCTTCGTTCTTAATCAATGGAGGACGACATGGAGTCCGTGGAGGGAGACCTTTAACCGCCTCCCATGTCTCTCTGATAGCCTCCTCATAAGATAGCGTCTCCTTCCTCGATAGCAAGCACGGGAACTGCCCGACCGGCTCCATCTTCCGCCGCCGCCGGAGCCACGCCTTCACCGCACCGACCGCATCCGGCAGCCCAAAGCCATCCCCCTGCCAGCCTCTTCTTCTTTCCCTTCTGATTCTGTCCGCGGCAGCCAGGGCTGAGGCGCCGGGGAGAGGCAATGACCTCAGATCCTAGCTGTTGAGTCTCGATCTGGTTCTTACCCTGCTGCGGGCGTCGTTCTGCGACGAGAAGCTCGAGGTTCAGCTATATTGCTCCGTTCTGAACGACTGGTGTCGTTTTGTGTGCTTATGCGTTATGCGTGCGTATGTGTGCTTCATTTGGGTGTGTTGCTAGCTCCAGGAAGATGCGCCATGTTCCGAGAAGCTCGAGGTTCAGCTATATTGCTCCGTTCTGAACGACTGGTGTCGTTTTGTGTGCTTATGCGTTATGCGTGCGTATGTGTGCTTCATTTGGGTGTGTTGCTAGCTCCAGGAAGATGCGCCATGTTCCAGCTCCTCCAGGCCACTGTTGGGTGAGTGCTTCGTTGGTAGCTGGACATGGTGCTGCTAGCTACTCCTCAGGGATGCTACTCCAAAACACCAACAGGGTCAAGGACGGGATGTGCCTCCTTAAAGATGATGTTGAAGAGATAAGCTTATACCTTGATGAACTAAGGTGGAGGATAGTGCTCAATGAATGAAGCACGGGACCTGTCTTACGACATGGAGGATTAAATAGACAGCTTAATATTTGTGCTATCTTGACATATCAACAAAAAAAACATGTTAAGATTCCAAAGAGGCTGAAATGCTCCAAGCAAAAAACATTTTTTTTCGAAGGAAGCAAATAACATAATTCATGTCAATTATAACTACTGGTCTTCCCATGAGGTCCGAAAACGTTGCAGCACTTGACATGATATCAAAATTCCTGATCTATATTCAAGTAGCGATTGAACGACACCTTGAGGCGTACAAAATTGGCTACACGGCAATGTTCTGTAGAACGTCAAAAGTCTGGCCATTATGCCACTATCAATCTGTACCTTGTCGAGAGGTGCGCGCCACTGACACTGACACATCTCCTCACTCCTCAACGCCATGCTTTCGAATGACGAGACATGTCAGTAAATCACATAGAGATCAACAAAAGATGTCAAGGCAGGAGAGAAATTTCCGCGCTTGCCACAACGCAAAGAGCGATTCCTCGCCTTTTGCCCGTAGCAACGCACGGGTCTTGTGCTAGTACTAGTATATATAGATTTTTCGCAGTTGAGGAGTGCTAATGGGCCGGCCCAGTAATGCTGCGCGACCGAAAGCTTCAGGCGGAGCTGAAGTTTAGGGACGCTAACGGGCCGCCGGAAAAGGCAGACGACGGATGAGCGCGCAGAGGAGAGCCAGACCACCGCGAGGGAAGCGACCGATCCGACGCGGTCAAACGATCCATGGAGCTCGAAGAAGGACGATCCGCCGAGCGGCCCGGACGCACGCGACCTCGAGCGGAGGCGTCCAGCGCGAGTAGCCAGTTCATCTGGCGGCGTATCCCCAGGTGCGCTGCCGCCAGGATGGCGGCCATCCTTCCGTCCTCCCTAATTAACCGCCATGTCTTGCGTGTCTTTCCCAGGTTGTTTCCTCTGGGTCATATGTAGTATGAACAACAGGTTGCCATGATTATTGTTCTTCGTGTAGCTGATAACCCTAGGTTTTAATTTTCTTCTGATGTAAATATTGATTCGCCCCCTATTGATGGTTATCTGTAATATTCAGGAAAGTGGTCTCCAAAGAGACGGTTCTGTTTAGAAATGCATGTATGATGCAGCAGTCAAACTCGGACTTCAAATTAGAAGTGTTGAATTTGCCTACAAAGTTAAGCATATCTTTTTCTTGTATTCATGTTCCCGAATCTATAGTTTCGGTTCTTCTATATACATTTTAAATCATACACCCATGTACGATTTTGTATATTTTGTATCTCTGCTGCTTTCTTCTCCCCATGATTGATCACAAAGTGCAAAACATGAACATATAGTGATTTAAAGATCAATACTAGCCTTGCAGGTTTGTTTCATTGAGCCAACAAATCAGTAACTTGAACTGGCTTATATTACCGTCTTTGTCACATATCCATTTTTCAGTTTCTTCTTCACATGTTTATTCATATAATGAAAGGGTTGTTCATGGTCAGAGCATGGAGAGAGGACCGATGGATTTCTTGGTTGTAACAATTATAAGGCAGCAAGATAAGATGTAGCGGTAGTTATTCTGATCTGAATGGAGGAGAAATGGTGAAGAACTAACGATGGGCAGCCAATCAGTCAGTAGGTTATCATTGTGCAAAAAGTGGCATTGTTGTGGATTAGTCCAAGTTAAATGAAAAGTGGGAGATGCAATTTTTGGTCACACCAAATAAGTTATGATCAATTGTAGCAATGCTGACAATACCGTTGTCTTGTAAGAAATGAATTCTCTGGTTGCATAGTAGATGAAATCTTATGTTTCAACATACCTGCTGCACTCACAAGAAGGGGAAGGCGAGAGGAATTTTAGGTTGCCTCCCATATTCAACAATGCAAATATTTGTATCCATTCCTAGCTTTCTATTTATCTAATGGATGGGCGCGGCACCGCGCCTAAATGATCTAGTAAGAATACAATAATCCGAAAGCTCTGCCTTGTCTAGAATGCTTACACAACTTTGGGATAAGTCTTCCTAGGTTGGGCCAATAAATCATTGCTATAGAATTTGGATGGGAAGGTTAATTCAGTTAGGAGCCCATACACTGATGCTAAGATTGTGTAACTGAAAGAATTTATGTTGCTTTGCTCAAACATGTATTCCAGGATCCTGTTGCAGTAATCCACTCCTTCTAGGTCTATCCTAGTTCCATCCAACACTTTATACATAGTACTCTACATAACGAACTCTTTTGATACAATTATTTTTTAAATTTGGAATAAGCAAACTTGTGTGGATAGAGGAGTCATGCCACATATAATTGGGAAAATCCGCGGCCAGGAAATCAAATACCGATATGCAGCGAAACCCCATATTCTCGATTATGTTCTCATGTTCGTAAACCTCAAGCAAAAATATCTCGCCTAAGCAGAAAAATCACAACTCGAATAACAAACAAGATGATATGTAATTCTAATTGGAAATCAGAATACATCAAAAAAGAATTGCCGTGAGCGCTCGACATTAGTTGGTACAGTAAATCAGAAGGAAAAGGAGTATTTTGTAAAGAAACCAGTGGGCCACGAGCATTGTGTTCCAACATTTGGGCTTATTTCCACAGCTCAGGGGCATTCCCTAATCCCCTTCCCTTCCGCCGTTCCTGCTCCACCAGGAGTCCACCACTCCACTCTCCAAGTCCATAGGTACAGATTGCACGCGCCGCTCAAAACCCTCGCCTTCCACCGCAGCGCTTCCGGCGGCGGCCATGGACACCCGGGTGCCGCCCGTCCCCATGGACCCCGCGAGTGCGGCCAAGTTCCGGCGCCAAGGCCAGGACCCTGCCGAGGTAGAAAGGGTTTTCGCCCGCGTGATCTCCTACGCCCACTACGCCCTCCCGGACCCGCCCGCCTCCGTCGACGCTCGCCTCTTCGCCCTCCTCCCCCACGACGCCGTCGACCGCCTCAGCCGCCTCCCCGACGTGCTCCTCGGCAACATCGTCTCCCGCCTCCCCATCAAGGAGGCCGCTCGCACCGCCGCGCTGTCCCGCCGCTGGCGCGGGGTCTGGCGCTCCGCCCCGCTCGTCCTCGTCGACTCTCACATCCTCCCCGCAGGGACCGCGGTCGCGCCGCGCGCCGACGCGCGGTGCATCACCTCGGCTGTCTCCCGCGTCTTCGCGGCGCACCCGGGCCCCTTCCGCAGCATCCACCTCACCAGCAGCAACATGGAAGAGTTCCACGGCCTGCTCACGCGCTGGCTCAAGATCCTCGCCGACAAGGGCATTCAGGAGCTCGTCCTCGTCAACCGCCCGTGGCCGCTCGACCTCGTTCTCCCCGCCACCTTCTTAGGCATGACAACCCTCACTCGCCTCTACCTCGGCCTCTGGAAGTTCCCCGACACGGCCGGCGTCCCGCGCGCCACCTGTTTCCCCAACCTCCGTGACCTCGGGCTGTGCTGCGTCATCATGGAGGGCAGGGATTTGGACTTCATCCTCGACAGGAGCCCCGTGCTTGAGACGCTCTGTGTCCAAGGCAATCTCTTTAAGCTTCGCCTCCGCCTTGTCAGCCAAAGCCTCCGGTGCGTGCAGTTCATCGGCTCCTTCCTTGAAGAAATCGCTGTGGTGCACGCCCCGTGCCTTGAGCGACTCATCCATTCATTGGGTTGGACCAAGGACGGGGTCTGCACCAAGGTGAAGATCGGCCATGCCCCCAAGCTCCACATTTTCGGATACGTGGATTCAGGCAATCATGTCCTAGCGGTTGGCAACACCGTCATCAAGGTGCCTCATTTTTTCCATTTGCTCTATCGTACATCATACCTAAATGATCAATGTATACGTGTGATCTTTCTTCTCTTAACTGGGTGCAATTGCAGGCTGGGACAAAGGCGAGCCCAAGCACCATCGTACCAAGTGTGAAGATCCTGGCTTTGGAAGTGCGTTGTGGATTCCGCAATGATGTCAAGATGATCCCGAGTATCCTCAGATGCTTTCCCAATGTCGAGACGCTCCACATCATGGTAAAGCCCCTGATGCTTCATTTGGCATTCATTTGCTGCCATCATGTACTAGCATCATATTGTGAATTGCTGCTGTTACTGCATGGTCCATAATCTGATGAACTTCATGTGCACTAATTTAATATTTTTTCAGTCTAGAGAAATGGATCAATCCTCTGGCAAGCTCAACCTCAAGTTCTGGAATGAGTGTGGTACCATAGAGTGCATCTGCTCGTGCGTCAAGCTGCTGGTTTTCAATGATTTCCGGGGGATCGAAGTGAGCTTGCTTTCCTCAAGTTTTTCTTTGGAAGCGCGTTGGTGCTGAAGAGGGCGGTGATAGTGTGGGACGATTCAAGTTTCACATCGATGGAGGATGTGCGTTCCAAAGTGACGCCTCTGCGGTCCATGAAACGGGCTAGTGCAGAGTCGTCAATCTTGGTTACTGGCTGTTCTGATCCTGAAGGAGGTGACATTTGGAGAGAGCATCTGATTTTTCTCTTGGCGACCCTTTCGCGAACTACTGAAGTCGAAGGTGCCTATTTATTTCCTGTGTGAAGCAAATTGCTCTAGAAGTTGTTAATGTTTTGTTGTCGCAGTATGGACATGCACTGTTTCCAGTCTTTTGTTGTTCGGCCCAGGCTCTTGTTTCTGCAAGCATGATTAGTTTAAATGTCGAATTAGTAGTACTGTTTCCGATGATTCAGATGACTACCATTGTGTGGTAAGTACTGTTTTCTCGGATGGCAATTATGGAGCACCTATTGTACTTGTGTTAAGTGTAATTTACCTAGGTTTGACCTGATGAGAATGGTGTTACATTGCACAATTGCTGCTAAACATATGAGGCTCTATGCTGGGGAGAATTAGTGATATCTGAGCTAATTTATGTTCTACTTACTGCTTTGACAATTTCCTCTAGATATTACCTGGAATATTCGTTCCAGCTGGCAGAAAATTTCGATCCTTGCAGGTTGTGCCATTCTGTGTTCTGATTGATTAGCATAGATAGGCCAAGTCAATTATTGTGGCAGCTCTTTATGTCCTACATGGTTCTTCATTTTGGAAATTTGGATCATGAGACGCAAGCTAATTTGGCTATATTGAAAGCGATGGTAACTTGAGCTACATGGGCAGGGATAAGAATAGTTGTTTAGGTGACCAAACTATGGCTAAGAAGAGTTGTCCATGTCCATGTGACCATGGAGCACCGGATCCTGTCAAAGATTTCCCTAATAATGTTATGCAGTATCCTTGGTCAGTTAGGCCCTGCCATCTATTCTCAGGCCTTTTTTACACAACTAGTTGAATGCCCGTGCGTTGCCACGGTCATTATTTATTTTTACCCTTACAAGGATCTTAAATAAAGCAAAAGTGCCATTATTTATCACATTTATCAATATTCCACCATGGACAATTTAGGTTTAATCGAGTTTTTTGTTTTACGTGATATGATTTTTTTTGTATATGTCACCCTTTTCCGGGTCAATGCTTGCAAACCATTGTCAACGCGTCCTTGTCTATGTTCGGTGCTGGACATTGCCTTTGTTCACTCAAAAAGGAATTAGCTCGTAGCCATTATGATATATGCAAAGTAGTTATAACTGGTAGCTTAAACAATATATTTGTATTGGAGTTATGATGCTTCTTCTTCGACAAATCATTTCAAACATATACAAAAGTCTTCTTCGAGGTGGGAGGTTGTGGTGGGCGGTGGAGCTGAGGGAGGCATCGAGAGGCTCCGGGGAGGACGGCACCGGCGGCGACCACCGTGCCACATCTTTTCCGACGCTGCCGGCGGGTGGTCTGCTGGTTCTCATGGGCTCACGGTGGCTTTTCCCTTTTTTTTCTGATGGGCTTTTCCCCATTTTCAGGTGGTTGGATGAGGTGGGGGAGAGATAGAAACACAAGGGGTTATCTGCAAATGTGTAACGTGGATGTTCCTGTCCGTTAGATATAAATCGAACGATTCTGGATGAAAGATGGCAGGCACACCATCATCACCAACTGTGGTTTTTATATATTTTACACAATGATGTAGTTATCCATGGGCTTGCATGTACCAATTACAGTACTAACATTCGTGGGCTTGCATGTTACTATAGCTTATGTTATGACATTTAGTAACATAGTTTACATATTGTGCAAAAGTGTTCATTATGCAGTACCTTTGCATTGCTTTGATTGTTTGCTATTCACCATAATCACCAATAGTTATCTGCAGAAGTTTTGAGCTTTGGAGTCAAAATATAGCTATCAGTTCCGTTGGTTGATACCAGTTGTTTTGCAGCTACAAAAGCTACCTACTTCATTGAGAAGTTAACAGTGTGGGAAGTAATCAACTTCGTTTCACAATAGGAAAATTTTCTTTGATCACCTATCTTGCAATAGATTGGAGTTGTACTTCATGATTGGGTTGAGAATGGGAATGGATCGACGTTATATATTTTTTCAAGTCTAGGTGCACCGTGTAGAGGCTAGAAGCAATCGAACTTCCATTTACAAAATAATTATGTTAATTAATGTGACATGCGTGTAATTTTAATTGGTGGTTAATCAGTATGTGCATTTGGATGTGTACTGTTTTGCTATTTCCTTGGTAACTGCGAAATAATTATCCTTCAAGTTAACTATAAAAATCATCCGGTTTAACCAGGCCTCTAATTTGGGATGAGTCTAAAAACGCGAGAATAGGAAAATGGCAGGATTACAATATCGAGTCCATTCCAATTCTACAGAATTTTATCTGGACAAAATTCGTTTGGTTCCAGCAATGGAAAAGCAAAGGATATCCTTATAAAGAGGTCTGAGTTAGATTTTCTATTGAATGTAGTGTAATGGATATCTTAGAAAAAAGTCCTATGAGAATCAGTCCTACAAATCAAACAACCAACATAGGAAAAATTCTAAAGCATTTGATCCCAAAGATTTCTATAAAAATACAAATTATCGTATGGTATTTGTTTGATTCGTAGGAATGAAATCACAAGAAATCTAACACCTCCTTTTCAAAATTCATATTTTGGGATGGAATCGATCAAACTTTGGTTCATATGAAACCATGTAGGATTGGAGTGAGCGTGATATTGCAATCTTATGTTTTTCATGTTCTTACGTTTTTAGAATCATGTGAATCAAAGAGAGGACGTATCCTGTGCACCAAACGAATCGGTGCACCCGACTTCAGTTGACCACCTATTTGTTTTTAGAAAAATACGGTAAAACGTTTGGCTAGGTAATACTCATATTTAACATGTCACAGAATTGCAAATTCGTAGCACATGTCAAAAAATAATAGAGGTAAATCTGGTAGTGAACAGTGACAAAATACATGTTGGGCTTCGAATTTGGCCCATTTTCACTATTGATAACAAATTTGTCATTTTCTCGGTTGAAGTTGTGTTTTAAATTTAGACTTCAATTTTGGGATGTTAGATAACCTATGTTCAAACTTTTTCCCCAAATTTTTTAAACATTTTAGGTGTTCAACCGGAGTCGCAGGATGCACCAATTCGTTATGGCAACGGGGACACTAACTACTGGTTCTTGCCTAACCATAACCATCCATGTACAATAAAATTTTCCTCGTCCCCATCCCCATCCCATTAACTGCCACGGGGACAATTCTTTTACCATATCCATCTCCATCGGGTTACCAAATAACCAGCGGACAACCACCCCCAAGACCCCAACTTAACCGACAATATTGAGTCTACACAATTTGGAAAGCACCTCCCAGCGTCGAGTTCCCAGGCCGACGGTGTCTTCCGCTACTGGTTCTGGGTCGACTGCAACTTCAGGGTCGGTGGCACCTAACACCACGACGAGGTCGAGGGACCCCGTCTCCACAAAAGGAACAGACGAATCGGGATGCGAGGACGTCATCGGCGTCGCTGTGGCCTGTGGGGATGTAGTCAGATCGTTGAGAAGATGCCGGTGGCGTCGACCAACACGATGCGGTGGAGGATATCAGTGACTGGAATGCGGTGGAGGATGGCGGTGGGAGGGATGCGGTGGAGGCGTAGAGCGGATGGCATGCAGCTGGGAGGAGAATGGCGAGGTGGCGATGGTGTGTGGTCGCTCGATCTGTACTTGGGGAGTGCAGGAAGGAAGGGAGACTAGGAGAGGGAGTGACCGAGTGAAGGATTGGAAACTAGGGTTGGCGGTGGTGGCTGAGAAGAGGCGAAATTGAAAAGGGAATGAGCTGGGATTTTAGGGCTTAGCCTTATATATACATGTCTATTACATTGGCCCCACATGTCATCTGTGCTACCGGGTAGCAGTTATTTGCCTCACGGGGAGTGCTCAGTTATGCCCGGCCCCGACTTCCCCGATGAGGACAAGTTTGCCTATGATAGCATCTCCATGGGATTAAATGTTTACCATCACCATCCCCTAAATAGGTGAATTAACCACCGGGGCCCCCATTGCCAAATTGAATCGGGATTATTAGCATGTAGACACAAGGATCAAGTCAAAGATGAAGGCAAAAAAAGAAAAAAAACTCGGGAAGCCCGCGACACAAGGAGACCATCCTGGACCGTGTTTTAAGAACTTGGGCCTCGAACATTTCGGCCCACCTTGGCTGAGCTCTCTTCCGCCATTCCTGCCCCACTCCACTCCACTGCCAGCACGCGCCGCTCCAAACCCTCGTCCCCACCTACAGCGGCGCTTCCGGCGGCGGCGGCGGCGGCCATGGACATCATAGGGCCGATCGGCCCCATTGACACCAATGTGGCGGAAAAGTTCCGACGCCAAGGCGTCATGGCCCGCTTCGTCTCCTCCTCCATCCACTACATCCTCCCCGACCCGCCCGTCTCCGCCGCCGCTCGCCTCTTCGCCCTCCCCTCACACGACGACGTCGACCGCGTCAGCTTCCTCCCCGACACGATCCTCGGGAACATCGTCTCCCGCCTTCCCATCAAGGACGCCGCGCGCACTGCCGCGCTCTCCCGCCGCTGGCGCGGGGTCTGGCGCTCCGCCCCGCTCACCCTCGTCGACGCCGGCCTCCTCCCCGTCGACAGCACCGCAGGGGCTCGTGCCGACGCGCGGCGCGTCACCTCCGCCGTTTCCTCCGTCCTCGCCGCGCACCCGGGGCCCTTCCGCTGCTTCCATCTCACCAGCAGCTACTTGGAGGAGTTCCATGGCCCGCTCACGCGCTGGTTCGAGCTCTTCGCTGCCAATGGCATCCAGGAACTCGTCTTCGTCAGCCGCCGGTGGCCGCTCGACATTGTTCTCCCCGCCACCTTCTTAGACATGGCCACCCTCACCCGCCTTTGCCTTGGCCTCTGGAAGTTCCCTGACACCGCCGGCCTCCTGCGCACCACCTCCTTCCCCAACCTCCTGGAGCTCGAACTCTGCTGCATTTCCATGGAGAGCAAGGATCTGGACTACATCCTCGACAGGAGCCCCGTGCTGGAGACGCTCTATGTCGAAGCCAATCTGTTCAAGCTTAGCCTCCGCCTTGTCAGTCAAAGCCTCCGGTGTGTCATGCTCATTGGGTGCTTCTTTGAAGAAATTTTCGTAGTGGACGCCCCACGCCTTGAGCGGCTCATCCTTTCGGAACCTTGTACCCCTGACGACAGCTGCACCAAGGTCAAGATTGGCCATGCCCCCAACCTGAACTTGTTAGGATGCTTGGAGGTGGACCCAGGAACTCAACTCCTAGAGGTCGGCAACACCATCATCAAGGTGCCTGATCTTTCCTTTATTCATTGTATAAACTCATAAACCATCAATGTAAATTTGAGATCTTACTTATCTTATTTGGTGCACTAGTAATTCTAGAGAACACATAAATATTACTCCATAAAAATAGAATAACATTATATGCGCAACTTCTTAAGAAATAGAGTTTATTTTATATGGATAAATCTGTTAAGATGGCATACAAATAGCTCCTATATAATTGCAGACACGTCAACACTTCTGAAATCATGGCAAATAATGTTCACCCATTGATTTTCGGCGTAAATAATATTTACATTTTACTCATAAGAACGAGGAATCAATGACATAAATTTACAAACTTAATCTTAGGATGAAGGACCATCAATGCTAATTTTGTTACCTAATTAACAATTGGTGATAGAGCTTTGCTTTGGTACACTGCTCTATATGTTGCCCATATGAATGCTGTATATTAGGCTCTCAATTGACTACTAGTAGATGGAACTAAAAGCTAGATATATCATCTTGCAGTTCGATCATTACACGTAGAAAAAAAATGAGAACCTTCTTGATTAATGATGATGTTAGGTGGAGTGTGTAGTCTTTTCAGCAGTCAAATCTGCAGTAGGACAGAACCTGATACGGAATTTCAATAAAAAAACTCTATACAGCCCCATTAGTGCAGGTTACAAAACTTCAAAGATCAGAGCTTTCGGATAAAGTCAGATCGCTGATGGCGGGTGGATTTACACGGAACCTTTGTGCCTATAGCCGGCTGCTGGCCTGCAGCGCATCCGCCCTAGGCGGAGCTACCCATGGCTATTGCCGCAGCAGCCTGCAGATTCAAACATATCAAACGGATTAATTTGAATGCGAAAGACTATACTACCCTTTTTATTAAAGGGTAAGTTTCAGTCTCCACCTTTGATCTGCATCGTAATTTCTAATTTGTGAACTTTTCTAAGGAGGTGTACCGAAGCAAAGCTCAAATATAAATATTAGAAAGCTCTTTAGTGTGTTGACTGAAACAATATGTTTTATTAGATATAAATTTTAAATACTGACAGTGCAACATGTGTCGACATGTTAATCAAAACAGAATGTAACTTTTCTACCATCTGATGCTTAGATATTGTGTGGACTGTGGAGAAGATAGGAAATAACTGAACCATCACCTTCAGCGTACTGTCACATATGACCGTCACTGGCGTCAATTTCTTCATCTTGCATGAGCAACTCTATCCTGAAAGCTTGCCATTTTCCATTTTGAACAGATACCCTCTAGTAGGGTAGAAACAAATCAATCATTAGATTTACTAAAACTTATCGCGTTATAGTCATTATTTCCCTGTTTTTTTTTTCTGTTGAATTGATGTCTACGGCAGGCTAAATTAATATCCTCGATGCTAGATGGCACTTTATCTAGCAACATACTGCTGTTGGTAAAAATGATGAACAAAAAGAACCTAGTTAGCAACACTGGGGAAAGTAAAAAATAATTAAGTGTGCGTCCGCAAGGTTTAGAATTTTGAAAAAAGACATAATATTTTCTGATTTTTGTAATATATGAGACCATACAACAAGGACGTATTAGTACTGACAACCTTTAGTTAAGTCCTTCCTGGTGAATGGAATCAAAAGTCCAGATTAACCACATCCATCTCGTGATCATATCCGTAGTTCCATACATTGGCTAGCTTTTCGTTTGGTGAGTGGTGAACGTCCGATTTAACACGCGCCAGCCTACTTTTCTCGTTTAATGACAACCACGAAATTAAAATCCAACTGTCCAAATAGAACATCTTCTAGGAATAGGATCATTGCGGTGGTGTGAATGGAGTCTCCAATTAATATATATAAGATTTTGATTGCAATTGCAGGGTATGACAAGGGTGAGCCCGACTACCATGGTACCAAGTGTGAGAATCCTGGCATTGGAGGTGCGTTTCGGTGTCCGCAATGATGCCAAAATGATTCCCAGTGTTCTCAGATGCTTTCCCAATGTTGAGACGCTCCACATCAAGGTGAAGCCCCATGCACCTTTTTTAGCATTAATTTGTGTCATATTGCCAATTGCTATCAATACCTGATGAACTGCATGGGCATTGACGTCATCGATTTTTCAGTCTGGAGACACTGATCAATCCACTCGCAAGCTCAACCTGAAGTTCTGGCATGAGTCTGGTACCATAGAATGCATCCGGTCGAACGTCAAGTTGCTGGTTCTTCATGATTTCCGAGGGATCGAAGTGAGCTCGCCTTCCTCAAATTTTTCGTTGAGAACGCATTGGTGCTGAAGAAGGCGGTGATTGTGTTGGGTGAAGGTTTCACTTCCACTGAGGAGGTGCATTCCAAAGTGGCAAGTTTGCGGTCCATGAAATGGGCCAGCAAAGCCTCCTCAGTGCTGGTCACTACCCCTTCTGATCTTGAAGAAGGTTACATTCGGAGCTTGAAGAGAGGATCTTATTTTTTTCTTCGTGACCCGTTTGCAAACTACTGAAGTCAGTAAGTCACAGCAGCTATGTTTGCAAAGTACTGAAGTTACTAGCAGCATGATTAACTTATGTGTTGAAGTTATGTCGAAGATTCGCCCAGCCTCTTGATTCTGCTAGCATGATTAGCTTTAGGGTCAAAGTTAGTAGTAGCTGATGCTCACAATTACCATTCTGTTGCATTCATCGTTTTTTGGTTGGTAATTATGCACCACTGTATCTGTGTTTCATGTGATTTCACCAGCTGGCTGTGATATGATTACAATGATTTTACACTGCATGGTTTTTTCTAAACATATGAGGCTTTGTGCTGGTGAGAGTTAGTGATTTCTGAGCTAATTGGTGTTCTTTCTATACTAGTTTGTTTCTGTGCTACATGGAAAATTCTTTGCAGCTGGCTGTAGATTTACATGCTTGCAAATTGTGCCAATGTGTGTTCTGAACTTCCGGACTGATTTGCGTAGATATGTCAGGTCACAACTGTTGTCGCAGCTGTTTATGGTCTATCTGGTTTTCAGTTCTGAAATTTGGATCCTGATATGCAAGCTGTTTTGATAATTTCTCCACGCGTTAAGTCCATGAGTACGAGTTATATTGCCAAGAATAGCTGTCCAAGTGACCAAAGTATGATGGAGTATGTAGCATCATTGACCAGTTAGGCATAAGTGGTACCCCCCCTGCCATGTATTCTCAGTTCTTCTCTAGACAACACAAATACTGTACTAGCATTCTAAGGCTTAGGATCTTATCTGCTTATGTTCTGATCTTTTGCTCAGTAACTTGTCTCTGTGCGTGTGCAGATTTTCTTCATGCAGTAGTGATGTTTTCTTATGTTGTAAGCTATTCACAAATAATGTCGGGCTATAGATGGTCCGTAGACCTTTTAATATTCAAACTGGCACAACGTAATCAATTGCAGTTGAACCTCTTGCTTTGTGGCAGCGGTGCACCAACATCGTTGAATACTTTGTTAGTTAATCAGTTTTTGGACCTAGCGCTCTGGCGACAGCCGAGGCGACTAGGGTTTCTGCCTCCGTCCCCGGATCCGTTCCGGAGCGGAGTTCTGCCGCGAATAGGAATCGAGACCACCCTTCTCGGGTGGGTTTAAGGTGTGCTCGTGGGATCTGAAGGGTTCCCAGATCATCTCGTTTTCTCACGAAGGTATAGGGTTTTGCTTTGCGTCTCCTGATGGCGGCGGCTTCGGCAAATTCTGGTAATTGGCTGGGAGGATCTGACGAGAAACAATCTGAGGGCATTGATGATCTGCTGCAGCGCCTTGGAATCGAGGAAGAGGAGTTTGATGACATCGTCTTTGAGGAAGTAGAAGGGGCACCGAAGGAAGGCCTCAAGTGGCTGGCTCTGGCTAGGGTTCATACCACCAACTTTTTCAGTCCTTCAACTTTTGAACAGCATATGAAGGTTGCATGGAGCCCAGCTCGGGATGTGACTTTCCAGCATATTGAAGGTAATCTGTTTACAATCCAATGTTTTTGCTTGGGTGATTGGCTCAAAGTAGAGAAGGGCGGACCATGGTTGTTCAGGCAATCAATCGTTTGCATTGAAGAGTATGATGGCCTAGCTGATGCGGATACAATGGATCTGAATTACTTCTCAACTTGGATACAAATCCATAAGATTCCCATTGGGTATCGAAATAATGCACTGTTAACAAACCTTGTGGAGAAGAAGATGGGCAAGGTAGTTGAGGTCCAAACGGATGTTCAGGGTGCTGGGAATTTCGTTCGAGTAAGAGTTAAGTTGGATGTTAGAAAGGTGCTTGAGCGCTGGGTCTCCATGATCAGAAACGGCAAGAGGGAAGTCTTTCTAGTCAAATATGAAAAGATGCCGCGATTTTGTGCAGCATGTGGTTTCATTGGGCACTCTCATTTGGAGTGTGGCTCGGGTGAACATGAGGAGGAGCAGTTGAAGTGGGGGACTGGCTGAAAGCGGATTGGGAAACATGGCATAGGAGAGGGAATGCGGGTGCTCGCGGCAGAGGTCGTGGCCCTCGCGGTGGAAGATATACTGAGAATGTCTCTCGAGGAGGAGGAAGGGATAGTAGTGGCCGGGGAGACCCTAATCAAACAAGTTGGAGGTATAATGCCCTTGCATATGTGGAGGGACGTACGGTTACTGATGAGATGAAGGACACGGCTACTAGTCCTCTGAAGAATTCAGATATCAACATGGAAGATAAGAATGTATCCAACCCGAGTTCTAAAAGAAACCTGATTGGGGACCTTGAGTGTAATCTACACGGTGGGAAGGGAGGATCAGAATTTGGTGGCATGAGCCCTTTGGTCACGGAAACATCTGAAGTTAATCCGGAGGGAACACATAAAATGATAACTGAGAAAGACAGGAACAAGAGATCGAAGACTGGAGCAGACTCCTCGTCACTAGGATCGGCAGGCTCTCGCGAGGAGCCTGTCCGGTCGCAATGAGGATTTTAGTATGGAATTGCCGTGGTCTGGGTAACGCCGCGGCAATTCGAGCGCTGATGGATGTCCTGAGGCGCCATAAACCTGATGTGATCTTCCTCTCGGAAACACATCTTGATCGTTACCCTGCCGAGTGTCTGCGTCGGCAAATGGGAATGGATTTTATTATAGTTCAAGCAAGTGATGGTAGGAAAGGTGGGATTTTGATGGTCTGGAGAAAAGAAGTTAAGGTTTATCAGATTTTTGCTTGCCCAAGTTATATAGATGTGCGAATTGTTGAGGAGGCTAATAAGGAGTGGAGATTTACGGGCATGTATGGAGAATTTAAATGGGAGGAGAAATATAAAACTTGGGAGAGGATTCGCTCAATTCATCAGAATAAAATGTCTTCCTTGGTTGATCATGGGAGATCTGAATGAAATACTATTTGATTCGGAAAAGGAAGGTGGCAGGATTCGGCCGGCGAGATATATGAAGGCGTTCCGGGACACCTTGGATGATTGTCAGTTGGTTGATGTCGGATTTGTGGGAGATAACTTTACATGGCATAGAGGTGCGATGAGAGAAAGATTGGATAGAGGGCTGGCTAACTCGGCTTGGAATCAGATGCATACTAGTGCGGCTGTCCTTCATCTTGAGTATAACCATTCGGATCATCGTCCTCTGTTGCTAGATACTGAATATTATCTACCACCTCCACATGCTCCGGGGCGGAACCAACGCAAATTTGAAGTGAAGTGGTTTAAAGAAGAGGGGTTTAAAGATATTGTCGAGGAGAAGTGGAACACGCCTTTGCCGGATAATATTCCTGTGCTTGACCGACTGAAAGCCATGCACGATGGGCTGCATGCATGGGATAAAACAATTCTTCAAAATCCCAGGAAACGGTTGAGAAAGGCCCAACATGAACCGGAAATTCTTATGAGAGGTCCATTAAATCCTAATGAAGATCAAAAGAAGTTTGAATTGGCTCGGTTGATTGAAAATCTGCTAGAACAGGAGGAGATAAAGTGGTGTCAGCGCTCTCGCGCAAACTGGATTCAAAATGGTGATAAAAATACAAGCTTTATGCGTCGGCTAGAAGGAATAGAAATATGATCAAAAAGTTGAAAAGTCCGCCGGGTGATTTCGTGGAAGGTACGGATCAAGTTAAACCTCTCATCTTTGATTATTTCACTAACCTTTTCAATTCGGACAACATGATTGTTGATCCGGCGTTTCTAGATAAAGTGACTCCGAGAGTTACTACTGATATGAATGAGAGACTCTTAGCTCCCTATTCTGCCGAGGATGTGAAGAGGGCAGTACACAGCATTGGTGATTTAAAAGCACCAGGACCGGATGGTCTTCATGCCTTGTTTTATAAAAGATTTTGGCATTAAGTAGGCAATGAGATCACAGGTGCGGTTCTAAAAGCAATAAATGACAAGAAAATTCCTGATGGTTGGAATGAGACAGTGGTTGTGCTAATTCCGAAAGTTGATACCCCGGAAGAGGTAACTCAATTTAGGCCAATTTCTCTTTGCAATGTGGTTTATAAGATTATCTCTAAAATATTGGCAGCTAGACTAAAGAATTTGCTACCAGACATTATTGCTCCTACTCAAAGTGCCTTTGTTCCGGGAAGGCTCATTACTGATAATGTTTTAGTGGCCTATGAGTGTATCCACAAGATTAAAAATAAGAGAAAGGGAAAATCTGGACTTTGTGCGGTTAAGTTGGATATGCACAAAGCGTATGACAGAGTTGAATGGAATTTTTTAAAACAGATGATGTTGAGATTGGAGTTTGATAGCCAGTGGGTTGATCTAATTATGGAGTGTGTTTCGTCGGTGTCCTATTCTATTAGAGTCAACTCGGAATTAACAGAGGAATTCAAACCCACCAGAGGTATTAGACAGGGGGACCCGCTATCACCCTACCTGTTTCTTTTATGTGCAGAAGGTTTATCAAGTTGCTTGTTACACGCGGAGGAGATTGGTGGCATTGAAGGGATCATGGTGTGCAGAAATGCACCATCAGTATCACACCTATTATTTGCTGATGACTCGTTGATTCTCTTGAAAGCGGATTTGAATAATGCAATCTCGTTGAAACAAGTTCTAGATACCTATTGTGCTAATTCGGGACAGTTGGTGAGTGTGGCTAAATCTAGCATTTTCTTTAGTCCTAATACCAATGTTGATGTCAAAGTGGATATTTGCAATGTCTTAAATATTAATACCGAAGCGCTCTCGGATAAATACTTGGGGCTTCCGGCGCTGGTTGGAGCTGATCGTAGCGATTGCTTTATGCATTTTGTGGAAAGGGTAATTCAAAGGATAAAAGGATGGATGGAGAAATTATTGTCTATTGGTGTGTCGTGGGGTCACTCTTCGACTGTCCCACGGTGGGGACACCTGGGTCACGCCAAGCCTATTAACCTTATGACGAGGGCCCAAGGAAGGCCCAAGGAGGACGACGTGCGGCCCAAGATAGACGACGTTAGGTCATGCGGCTCCAGCCATACTTGTAAGCGCCATCGGCACCGTTCACCTGAGACCTAGCCTACCATATAAAGGCTAGGAGGGTCCTTCGTCTAGGGTACGCTCATAGCCACCACCACAAACCCTAGCGAGATTGCCATCTCGTCATTGTAGCCACAACTCGCCATTCAATACCAGACAAGCAGGAAGTAGGGTGTTATCCTCCGGGAGCCTGAACCTGGGTAAACGCCTTGCTTGTCAGCCGTCGTGATCACCAGCGCTCATCTCTCTCCCCTTCAATCAACCCGGGGTACACAACCCAGGGATTTGCCGAGTCCACTCCTCGTCAATTGGCGCCGTCTGTGGGAAAGAACGAGCGCTGGAACCATGGTCGCACCGGCCCCATCGACTTTGAAGACCGACGTCTGCATCACCAAGGAGCCAATCTGCTTCGGCTCCTTCGAGTACACCTTCCACCCGCCGGCCCACCGCTCGGTGTACGCCGATCTGCACGTAGGTATGTGCCTCACCTTCGGTACCATGCACTACTTCGTAGACAGCTGTGGAGTACTCAGATCCACGGCGATCGCACCGCGCGCGACTGCCCCAACCACGCCCCCGCCTGCTGCGGAGATCGCATCTGCTGCGACTGCGGCGACAGCATCTTCGACTGCTGAGAAGATCACATCCGCCTCGACTACACCGACCGCCTCCGCTGCGGCAGAGATCGCGACCAACACGGCCACACCATCAGCGTCTCCGACCGTCAAGGAGATCGCATCGGCTACGACTACATCGACCACCTCGACGACCACCGCGCGGATCGAGTCTACTTCGACTACCTCGATCGCGTCGCTGGCAAGCCCAAGATCTACGTCAACTTCGACTACGTCGACCACACCTTCGCGCGCGACGGAAGTCGCGTCGTTCTACACCGCGCCACTCGCGTCTCATCAACTTACAAGATCGTCAACAAGCCAATCGCGCCTGCGTCGACGACGGCGACTTCACTCCTCGCGTCAGCGGCGGAGATCGCGGGACTCCAGGGAAGGAGCCTTGGCAGCGACTGTGGTACCCACCACGTTGCGTCCATTTTCGGCTCCGAGCACGGCTCGGACGAAGGAAGCAGCAGCGGCAGTACCCGGCCCACTCCCCAGACATACCCCGCGCAAGTCTTCATGATCGGCCCGACGCAGGGCAACGGCGATGAACCCGCATACCCACTGGAGGTGCTCATGCCGAACCAGGTGACGCGGCTCACCATCACCCGAGAGATAGCAATCAGATCCCTGAAGCACGTCGAGGACGGAACGTACCCCCCACCAGACGCACCCAGGGAGGACCTTATGGCGGTCCAATACCTGCTACGGAAGGAAGGCGAACGACTCCGCGCAGAGAAGGCCAAGCTACTCCGACGCAAGGAGGAGGCTGACGCGTCGAGCGCCAGGAGGGCCGCTTACTCGTTCACTGCCTCAACAGAGGTCTCACAAGGAGCAAGGCGCCACAGAGCACGCGTGCCCCTGATGACGGAGGCCGACCGCGCTAAGTCACCCGCAACCTCGAATCATCATACATGAGCGAAGACGCAGACGGGATACCCGTCCCCAAAACGCCCGGAGCCGCGCTCATGGCAGTCGAAACATACCTGCGGCTAACGCAGCCGCCCGAGGGCGACTCGCGCGCTCTCCTCCACAAGCAGCAGATCATGTCTATCAAGGCAGTCGAAGAAGCTCTGATGAACAAGGCGCCAACAGAAAATGTGCGAGAAGATCGAGGCCACCGCGACCGCGAGCCCGCAGCACTCGCAGGCCCGGCGGCAAGACAACTGCGACAACCGCAGCCAGGCGAGGACCTCCGCAACGTCATCACACAGAGGACGGTGGACCGCAGCCGCACCCAGCGGACGGTCAGCACGCCCAATACTGACGACCGCAATGACGGCGACTTCGAGCCATGCGGCGCCGCATGCTTCAGCTTCAACATCCGCGACACAAGAATGCCCAAGGGCTTCAAGCTCACGGCAGAAGCAGTCAAGTACGACGGGAAGCAGGACCCGAGGCTCTGGCTAGAAGATTACCTCATAGCCTGCAGTTGCTAGGGCGGTACTTCGACTACGGCTATGCAATATATCCAGCTGATGCTCACGGGCTCTGCACGCGGGTGGCTCAACACTCAACCCAAGAACGCCTTCAGGACGTGGGACGAGTTCGCGGAGGCCTTCGTTAAAAGCTTCCTGGGGACGTACTCGAGACCGACGACGTTCGTCGAGCTACAAGCATGCAAGCAAGGACGAGACGAGCCGCTCCGGTCATACATCCAGCGTTGGACCCTGCTCCGCAACACCATGGAGACCGCCTCGGAGGACCGAGTGATGGATGCCTTCATGCACGACGTCTCCCGCCGCGACCTCCGCGAGGAGTTTGGTAGGCTCCGGCCGAAGAACATGATCGAGGTTATGAAGATAGCCAACCAGTGGGCAGACGGAGAGGACTCGGTCCGCGATAATTCACGCTACTCCCCGAAGGACGAAGCTGGACCAAGCAACTGGCGAGAAGGACGCCACAAGAAGAAGCCGCGTTACAACGGCAACGACTCAATCGAGTTAGTAGCGGCGGGATTCCAAACCCCCCGTGAGGATGAAGCGCGCGACAGCAGTCGCCAATACAGCCATGTACAATACAGTCGAAGTGGCGGTGACCAGAGTCGCCAATACAGCCAGGGGCAATACAACCGAAGCGGCGGCAGCAGCTACCGCAGCGACGGAGGCCATAAACGCGAGTGGCAGAAACGCACACTGAGCCCAGCGGAAGAGCTGGAACAACCCTGCAGGCACCACATGTTCAGGAACCCGGAAACGGGCAAGTGGGGATCCAACCACCTGTTGAAGGACTATCGAAAGGCACGCAAGATATACGAAGCCATGCAGAAGGTAGTCACTCCAGCACCCGCAGCGCAGCCACTCGCGCAGCTGGCCATCCAGGCGGCACCCGCACCCGCAGTCGCTAATCCAGCACAGGCGACGGGAGCCTTTCTGCAGCAGCAGCAGCCGCAGCAAGATGCCCCACCGGTGGTCCAGGACGCATATCCAGCGGCACGTGGACAACTCAACATGATACAGAAGGGGCATCTTGCTCATCGAGTTTCTACGTGAGAACTGGGAGATCTTCGCCTGGCAACCTTCTGACATGCCAGGCATACCCAGGAACCTCGCCGAGCACTCTTTACGCGTCCACAAGGACGCCAAACCCGTCAAGCAGACCATGCGACGCTTCTCAGGACCCAAACGAGACGAAATAAGCAAGGAGATCGATCGACTGCTCCACGCTAAATTCATCCGAGAGATCAAGAACTCGGACTGGGTAGCGAACCCAGTCCTGGTGGAGAAGAAGAAGACGAAGAAACTCCGCATGTGCGTCGACTTCACCGCCCTCAACAAATGCTGCCCCAAAGACCATTTCCCGCTCCCGCGGATAGACCAGATCATCGACTCGACTGCAGGCTGCGCATGCCTATCCTTCCTGGACGCCTACTCAGGGTACCAGCAGATCAGGATGAACGTCGACGATGAAGAGAAGACTGCATTCATCACACCTCACGGCGTCTTCTGCTACCAGACGATGCCCTTCGGGTTGAAGAACGCTGGCGCCACGTACCAGCGCACAATGCAAGCCTGCCTAAAGGGGCTAATCGGAGAGATCGTCCAAGTATACGTCGACGACATAGTTGTCACCACTCGAACGGAGGACACTCTCATCGCCGACCTCCGCAAGGTCTTCGCCGCCCTCAACGAGTATCAGATCAAGCTGAATCCGGACAAGTGTGTCTTCGGCGTGCCAGCCGGAGAACTGCTCGGGTACCTCGTCTCTGCAAGAGGAATCGAAGCCAACCCCGAGAAGGTGCAAAACATACTCGCAATGCCAGCACCGACCAAGCTTCATGAGGTGCAACGCCTAGCCGGCCGAGTCGCAGCTCTCAGCCGGTTCATAAGTAAGTTGGGAGAAAAGGCCCTGCCTTTCTACCAACTGATGAAAAAGACAGACAAGTTCGAGTGGACAGAAGAAGCGCAAGTCGCGTTCGACCAACTCAAGAAAACACTCACGACTTCCCCGGTACTGGTGGCGCCACTGGAGAACGAGCCGCTATACCTCTACGTGTCAGCCACGAACAGGGTGGTCAGCACGGTACTCGTAGTCGAACGAGAAGAAGAAGGACACAGTTACCCTGTTCAGCGACCCGTCTACTACCTCAGTGAGGTGCTAACCTTGTCCAAGCAGCGGTACCCGCACTACCAGAAGCTAGCATACGGAGTCTTCATGACATCAAGGAAGGTCGTCCACTACTTCTCCGAGCACTCCATCACGGTAGTAAGCTCCTCCGGGCTCTCCGACATCCTCACCAACCAAGCCGCGACGGGGCGAGTCGCCAAGTGGGTTGTTGAGCTAGGGCCCTGGGGGCTGAAGTACGCGCACCCGAAGTCAATCAAGGCCCAGGTGCTTCCAGAGTTCACCACCGAGTGGATAGAGGCCCAGCTACCAGACGTACCCGACCTGTCCAACGCATGGACAATGTACTTCGACGGCTCCAAGAAGTTCAGATCAGCAGGGGCGGGAGTCGTCCTCATCTCACCTAAAGGCGACAAGCTGAGGTACGTGCTGCAGATGAATTTCCCAACTCCCTCCAACAACGAGGCAGAGTACGAGGCCCTGATCCACGGCATGCGGATGGCCAAGAACTGCGGCGCCACTCACCTCATGATCTACGGAGACTCCTACCTCATCGTGCAAAAACCATGAAGCAATGTGACGCCATCGCCGACAACATGATCGCCTACAGGGACCTGTACAACCAGCTGGAAGGTACCTTCGACGGCTGCGAGCTGCGGCACGTCGGCCGCGAGAGCAACGAGGAAGCCGACACCCTCGCCAACCTGGGCTCAAACAAAGCGCCGGTGCCACCCGGAGTCTTCCTCGAGTGCATCACGCAACGCTCCGTCAAGCTCCGGCCCGCGCCGGGATCCTCTACATCGACAACGAGCACCACCGACCCGCCCAGCACGGAGAAGGAGCCTATGGAGGTGATGTTGGTCGAGCCCACATGGACGAGCCCATACCTGGCTTACATACTGCAGCAGAGGGTGCCAACAAACCCAGTCGAAGCCAAGCGCGTCATCCGCCGCTCCAAGGGCTTCACCGTCATCAACGGGGAGCTCTACAAGCGAAGCATCTCGGGAGTCCTCCAAAGGTGCATCGACCCAGTCGACGGTCAAGCCATCTTACTCGAGATCCACGCTGGCATCTGCGGGCACCACGCCAGCAGTCGAGCCTTAGTGGCCAAAGCCTACGAGCCGGGTTCTACTGGCCCACCGCAATGCAAGACGCAGAAGAACTCGTGAGGAAATGTCTCGGCTGCCAGGAGTTCGCCAACAAGCCGCATGCACCAGCATCAGCACTAAAGACCATTCCACTCGCCTGGCCCTTCGCTCAATGGGGGCTCGACATGGTGGGTCCACTCAAGAAGTCCTCGCCGGGAGGACACACGCATCTCTTGGTGGCAGTCGACAAGTTCACGAAGTGGATCGAAGCTGTGCCTATTACAAGTTCGACTGCCTCCTCGGCAGTTAACTTCATCAGGTCGATCATCTTCAGGTTTGGAGTGCCGCACAGCATCATCACCGACAACGGCACGAACTTCACAGCCGAAGAGTTCAAGGACTTCTGCTCCGAGCAAGGCATCAAGCTCAACTACGCATCTGTCTCGCACCCGCAGTCCAACGGACAGGTCAAAAGGCCAATGGCTTAGTCTGCAAGGGCATCAAGAAGCGCCTGCGAGTACCATTGAGGCGCGCTGCAGGCGCCTGGGTCGAAGAGCTGCCATCTGTGCTGTGGAGTCTGCGCACTACGCCAAACAGATCCACTCAGTACACGCCATTCTTCATGGTCTACGGCGCAGAAGCAATCATGCCGTGCGACATCAAGTTCGACGCGCCCCGAGTGGTGGCCTACGACGAGTCCGACGCAGAAGAAGCACTCGAGGACGACATGGATACCCTCGACGAAGCACGCGACATCGCCCTTACCCGCGCGGCCGTGTATCAGCAAGACTTACGCAACTACCACGGGCGGCGACTGCGGCCCAGAGCGTTCGTCCCTGGCGACCTTGTCCTCCGCCTCAAACAGAAGAAGGTGCACAAACTCGCCTCCCCGTGGGAGGGTCCATACATCGTGACAGAGGCAATCGGCGGCGGAGCTTACCGCCTGAAGGACTCGAAGACGGGGACAGTCTGCAACAACCCGTGGAACGTTGCGCAACTGCGCCGCTTCTACGCCTAATCGACTCCCCCTTGTAACAAAGTGTACTATGTCAAGAGGCGGCAGGTTCCAGACGCACTCTTTCCCTTACCAGGGTACCTGAGGGGACTGGAAGGGTTTTAATGAGGCGGCCTGCTCGCAAAAATCAATGAAGTGATTTGTGGAACAAGCTCTCCCCTTTACTTTTTTAGTCAAAAAGCAACATAAACCTAGGCCGTCACCCGACGCACTCGGGGGCTGCGCCATACAGGTCCAAGTCGAAATCCTAGGCCGCCACCCGAAGCACTCGGGGGCTGCGCCATACAGGTCTAAGTCAAACCTAGGCCGCACCCGACGCACTCGGGGGCTGCGCCATACAGGTCCAACTCGAAAACCTAGGCCCCACCCGAAGCACTCGGGGGCTGCGCCGCACAGGTCTAAGTCAAACCTAGGCCGCACCCGAAGCACTCGGGGGCTGCGCCATACAGGTCTGTCAAACCTAGGCCGCACCCGAAGCACTCGGGGGCTGCGCCATACAGGTCTAACTCGAAACCTAGGCCGCCACCCGAAGCACTCGGGGGCTGCGCCGCACAGGTCTAATCAAACCTAGGCCGCACCCGAGCACTCGGGGGCTGCGCCATACAGGTCTAAGTCAAACCTAGGCCGCACCCGACGCACTCGGGGCTGCGCCATACAGGTCCAACTCGAAAACCTAGGCCGTCACCCGAAGCACTCGGGGGCTGCGCCACAGGTCTAAGTCAAACCTAGGCCGCACCCGACGCACTCGGGGGCTGCGCCATACAGGTCTAACTCGAAAACCTAGGCCGCACCCGAAGCACTCGGGGGCTGCGCCGCACAGGTCTAAGTCAAACCTAGGCCGCACCCGACGCACTCGGGGGCTGCGCCGTACAGGTCCAAGTCAAAACCTAGGTCGCCACCCGAAGCACTCGGGGGCTGCGCCGCACAGGTCCAAGTCAAAATCCTAGGCCGCACCCGACGCACTCGGGGGCTGCGCCGCACAGGTCTGACTCGACACACCTCGGCCGCACTCGAAGCACTCGGGGGCTGCGCCGCACGTCTAATTCAAAATCCTAGGCCGCACTCGATCCGCTCGGGGGCTGCGCCATACAGGTTTACAGAAGTCTACAAGATACAATTTACTCACTCGGGGGCTACCCCCACCTCGGCATACATACACTCATATTTCCACTTGGAAAAATTGCTTTTACAAGCTAACGCTATACAACAGCAGTCTACTACTCTTATTCTACAGGCTCGCCCTTTGGCGCATCGAGTGGCCCTACAAGGTGCTCACTAAAGCTCTGGACCTGCTGAATCATCTGACGCGCAGCCGCAAGAGTATCGGCGTAGTCACCCTCTCCAGGCAAGCCGTCAAGCACCTTGTACAGTGGAAGATTAGGCCGGTGCATTCGAACGTACGCCAGCGCCACGTTCGCCCCGGCAACAAGTTGAGTGTGCACGACTTCCTTCAACGCACTGCCTTCACGGAACCTCTCCAGCAGCGCAGCCAGTCCATTAGGCTGCTCGTTGTGCGGAAAGTACACCCTGTTGATCTGCCAGAGGGTTTTTCTACAACCTTCCAAGAGCACAGCAGCCCGCCAGGTGCGATCCAACATTCGAGCCAGTACACTGCCTCTGGATTTATTTGACCAAAACTGACGCGCTTCGGGTGAGTCACCGGCGGCTTCTTTCTCCACCCGCTCGTCTACTCGACTTTGCTCGGCCTTCCAGTCAGAGTTCACATCTGCATCAAGACCCAGAGCTAAGAACAGTAAAAGGATAAAGAAGTCGAAGCACAGTGCTAGAAAACCAACCTTGCAGCTGCCGACTGATCAAGTCCATCTCGCCTAGCAGAAACTCCTCTCGCTGAGAGAACGGCGCAACGGGCCGCGACCTCAAGCGCTCCAACTCCAACTCCGCGCTCTTCAACTTCGACTCGAGCTCAACAACCTTGTTCCTCATGAAGGTGATCACTCGTTGATCATTCACGCTTCGCGCAGGAGCTGGAGGAGCTCGACGACGACGAGTGGGTGCAGCCGAAGAGGTGTCCTCCTCGTCGCCCGCACCAGTCGTTCCAGCGACCCCAGGAGCTTCGCCCATCTCAGACTGCCAAGTTCGACAGCGTCAAGCAAGGAAAAGAACACATTCATTCAAGCTTAGATATGAAAGAAGACTCGAAGGCACAAATTCACATTTCAACATCAGCATGTTCGCGGCCAGAAGACCCGCAAACTATATAGTTCATTACAGACCAAGAACCAAAAGCAGAAGAATCCTAAAAGAACGGAGTCTACATCACAGACTCCGACTGGGAACGGCTCTTCCTAGCAGCCAACTCTGCAGCCTTGGCAATCCTCTTCTCGAAGGTGGCGACCAACTTTGCAGCCAGCTGACTCGCCTGCGCCTTCACACCGCTAAGGGACGCGGTCCTGCCATCAGGCTTCCGAGGGAAGTCGCTGACAACCTTCTCAAAATCACCTACGACTTGGTGACCAAGAAGTAGCTGGAAAGTGAGCTCTGAGCCGCGTACCGTCTGCGCACGCGTGTAGTCCGCCAAGGTGGTCGCATTGCCTTCGAACGGAGCCGCAAGCGCGTCAACAGCAACCGGCGGTGGCTTGCTGGGGAAGATGCTCTGGTGCACAGTCGCCAAGGCGCCTGTCGACTTCTGCAGCGCCGCCGAAGCATACGCGCAGACGCGGTCCATGAAGCCAACAGCCTCCGCCAAGCCGACATTCTCGCTGGAAGTCCCTTCTGGAGGAGCACCTCCGCAAGTCTCTGATCAAAAGAAATCCACACCCGTAAGACATCAGAAGTCGACAAAAGACAAAGTAGGCACTGAGCCGAAATACTTACTTCCAACAACATCTGCGAGTGCGAGCAAGCGGTCGACCTGGGTCTTCTCCAGATCATCCCGAGCTTGTTCACGCTCTTGGGCTTCACCCAGCGACTTCTCCAGCTCCGCGACCCGCTTCTTCATGCTCTCCTTCTCGCCTACGGATCAACGGAGCAAAGTTAGCAATAAAGGCAGTCGAAGCACCCTCGAACACAAGGGTTCACACTCACTATTCGCTTGCTCCAGAGCAGTGCGGAGCTGATCCCTCTCCTGCTCCATGCGAACGAAGGCTGCGGCTCCCTCCATCTGCTGGCGATAAAATGGCTGCGGAAACACAAGACATCAATCTGCGCCCGACTATTCTAGTCACGCACATCTTCGGGGGCTACTCCCATCGGGAGCGCTGTTCGCGCACCCGATACAGATTTTGCAGAATGAGTCAAAGGACACTTACATGCTCAAGCAGCCCAGCGTCACCGGAGTCGCATCAGCAGCTTTCTCTGGCACGGAGGAGGTCGAAGCCTTCAAGGCCAAAGCGTCACCCGCCTGAGCCTCTTCTCCGGTCGTCTTCGCAGTCTGCTCGATCATGGGAGCAGAAGTGTGCTCCATCTCACGAGGGAACCAGCGCCAGTACGGTCGCTGTGACAAGATAACTCAATTCAAGGACTCGCAATCAAAAAGCAAACTCGACAAACAAGGCAATGGTTACGCGACTAACCTGGCGACATCACATCATCTTCACTTCCCAGGGAGACGGAGGCCATCCTCGCAAACTCAGTCGGCGGTGCAGAGCCGAGGGGAGGCACGACCAAAGGCTCAGCCAGGTCACTCGTGTGCCTAGCGCCCGAAGACGACTCGCTCGTCTCTTCCTCGTTCACACCCGCCTCCTTCACGGGCGACGAAGCCGAACCAGAGTCGCCACTCTTTCGCCTCTGCCGCTTCCGCAGCGGCTCCTCATCTTCATCATCCTCCTCCAACTCTTCACTCGGAGAGGTGGCGGAGGGAACTTCATCGTCATCAACCTCGTCCTCCTCAGGGAACTCTGCCTCTTCATGAGGTCCATTCTCCATCAACGGAGGAAGACTGACATAGCTCGAACGACCCTGTCAGCAAATGAAGCATTCGAGTCAGGCAAAAAGATTCGACAGAAGAAGATACAAGACAAAAGCAAAGCAAACGAAGCTCACCTCAGGCACAGGGTTATTAGGCCCATACGGCTCGACTGGGCACTTGACATTGCACGGGTCAGCGGCTCGGAGACTAGTGATGCTCCTCACCTTCGACTCGACTGCGTCATCATCGAGCTCATCGCCAACATCCTCACGCGCCCACATCGGGTGGACGCGAGTGCGGAGCGGCTGCACCCGAAGCCTGAAGAAGGTGGCGATGAGGTGAACTCCACCTGTCTCGCGCCCAGACTTTTCAGAAGGCCACGAAGAAGCGTCAGCAAGGGCTGAGTCGCCTCCCTGTCCTCCTTCGACAGCGGGTGCGCCCACGCGTTCGTCTTCCGCAACTCGCGATCAGCCGCGAAGTCGGGAAGCCCTTCCTGGTCGCACCTGATGTAGAACCACTTCTTCCGCCAGCCCTGGACGGAGTCGGACTTCTTCATCTGAAAGTAGGAGGTGTCGCCACGCACCTGGATGCCGAAGCCGCCGACTGGATACACCTGCTTGCTCTTCCCCACGTTCCTCCTCACGAGGAATAGCGACTTCCACAGCAGCCAGTTGGGTGCGATTCCCAGGAAGCACTCGCAGAGCACGAAATAGCTCGCGATGCTCAAGACGCTATTGGGAGTCAGATCGTGGATCTGAATCCCATAAGCGTACAAGAGACCACGGACGAAATCGTGGAGGGGGAACCCGAAACCCCGCGGAAGGAAATCCACGAAGCAAACGCGTTCCCCCTCGCGAGGAGCGGGGAATACCTCTTTCCCAGGAGCGCGCACCGTCGCCTGTCTGCCGGCGGCAGCAGCCCCTGCGCGCGGAGGGCCTCGAGGTCGGCCTTCTTCACCGACGATTTGACCCAGTCGCCGTCGGGCTTCTTCATCACGCTCGCCTCGGCGGCGGCGACGGCGCCAGCACAGGCTTCCCCCTCTTCATCGCGGCCTTGCTCATGGAGGGCGGAGGAAAGAAACTGGCAGAAAAGAGCAACAATGGCGGAGAGAGAGCAGCGGAGACGAGGGCAGAATGGGGATGGAATGAACTGTTCGCCGCCGCGGTGAAAAGTATATACCGCGTGGCCAGTTAATCCAGGCCGTCCTCAGCGAAACCGCACTCCACAACATCATCTGGCCGTCCACGTGTCGCGCGGAGATAGCAACCGTCGCCGGCCACGCCGCCCACTACGCACGGGAATCAAGGCGCCATCATCACCGCGAAATTTTCGCGCCCAACGGTCAGTACAAAGCGGCAACCGCTGTCTCCAGTCAATACTGACAGTGGGACCGCACTGTCACGTCCCATCGGGCACAGAGTGCGCCAAAAACGTCAGCGCTGACGTCAACCGCGAAGGCGTAGGAAGTAAGCCAACGGGATGATTGAGAACTCGAACAGTTCATTCGAGTGCAAGAAGATTCAGTAAGCTCCAAGAGCTGAACAAACTTGTGCAGTAAGCCAAACCGGCCGAATACACAGTAAGTCACGCAAAGCCAGTCGCGACTCCAACAGGTCGAGTCCCTTCTTTACTCCCATCGGGAGCGGGCTTTTCGACTGAAGAAAAATTGAGTTTAACCTCAATTGCAAGCAATTCAGCTTAATCTCGGGGGCTACTCCCATCGGGAGCGCTGTTCGCGCTCCCGAGTGACTCAGAACAATAGCAGTCGAAAAATCACCGACTAAGGCTGTACGCACAGTATTTTACCCAGCAGTCGACGGTTCGACTAAGGAATCCTCCATAAGCCCTGAACGGCCGGAGTCGACTAACTTTACTTGTTCCTTTCAGGAACCCGACGGCGTGCCCAGGAGGAAGGAGTCCTTTACCCGACTCTACGATTCGACTAAGCACTCGGGGGCTCCTGTCGTGGGGTCACTCTTCGACTGTCCCACGGTGGGTACACCTGGGTCACGCCAAGCCTATTAACCTTATGACGAGGGCCCAAGGAAGGCCCAAGGAGGACGACATGCGGCCCAAGATAGACGACGTTAGGTCATGCGGCTCCAGCCATACTTGTAAGCGCCATCGGCACCGTTCACCTGAGACCTAGCCTACCATATAAAGGCTAGGAGGGTCCTTCGTCTAGGGTACGCTCATAGCCGCCACCACAAACCCTAGCGATATTGCCATCTCGTCATTGTAGCCACAACTCGCCATTCAATACCAGACAAGCAGGAAGTAGGGTGTTATCCTCCGGGAGCCTGAACCTGGGTAAACGCCTTGCTTGTCAGCCGTCGTGATCACCAGCGCTCATCTCTCTCCCCTTCAATCAACCCGGGGTACACAACCCAGGGATTTGCCGAGTCCACTCCTCGTCATGGTGGGAAGGAAATTCTCCTCAAAGCTGTGGCTCAAGCCATCCCTGTTTATGCAATGTCAGTTTTCTTACTCCCCAAAAATATCTGTAAAATGATTACAGATGTTATTGCTCAGTATTGGTGGGGTGACAATGCCCAAGGTAAAAAGATGCACTGGTATGCCTGGTGGAAACTATGTTTCCCGAAAAAGGAAGGAGGAATGGGTTTCCGTGATTTACATTCATTTAATCTTGCTATGCTAGCCAAACAAGTTTGGAGGTTGATTGATAAGCCTAATTCCCTGTGTGCTCAGATTTTGCGTGCTAAATATTATCCTAATGGTGATATTCTCAAAGCTGGGCCAAAAGTTGGTTCTTCGTTTACATCGCAAAGTTTAGTTGCTGGGATTCAGACATTCAAGCGTGGGTATATCTGGCGTGTGGGTGATGGAGAGGCAATTGAGATTTGGAAGGATCCTTGGATTCCTTCCAGCCCAGATCGTCGGATCATAACACCCCGTGGTAATTGTATTCTGAGAAGAGTCTCGGATTTAATCGATCCAACAACTGGTAGTTGGGATTCCGAGTTGATCACGTCTATTTTCCACCCGCTGGATGTCCAGAGAATTCTTCAAATTCCACTCAGTCAAAATGTTTTTGATGATTTCATATCCTGGCACTATACAAACTCGGGAGTCTTTTCAGTCCGGTCTGCTTATCATGTGGAGTGGAAGCACCAGTTCAATGGGGTAACATGTCACTCCCTAATTTCTGGAACTTCCCTTAATAACCCGACTTGGAAGATCCTTTGGAAGCTTAATACGCCAGCGAAAGTTAAGATTTTTCCTGGAGGGTGTTACATGGTGTCTTACCGCTGAAAGCTATTTTATTGAACAGGCATATTGGAACGGACAATATTTGTCCAATCTGTAACAATGGGGCGGAAGACATGTCACTTATGATTTTCACTTGCCCACGAGCTGCTAGCATTTGGAAGGGTCTCGGACTGGAGGAGCTTGTTCTAGCACATATGATACCGGATCGTTCGGGTTCTCAAGTCATGGAGGCTCTGCTGAAGTCCCAGAAAGATACGCTCCCTGGCTACGATCGTATAAACGTCCAAGAAATTGTAGCAGTTGCCGCTTGGTATATATGGTGGTTACGGCGTCGACAAACTCATGGTGAGCAAATTCCTACCGAGTCGCATTGCCTAAATTCTATCAAAGCCATTACAGCCAATGCGTCTAAAGGAAATCCACATATAGCCGGCCAGAAGGTTCTGTGGGAGAAACCATTGTCCAATTCTGTTAAACTGAATGTAGATGCTGCATTTGATTTGGCGAGTAAATCGGGTGCGACAGGAGCAATCATTAGAGATAAATATGGTGGATTCATTGCTGCCTCGGCGACATTCATACCGCATGTGCCAACGGCATCTTCTGCCAAAGCCTTGGCTATGCAGCATGGCCTGATGATGGCGAGTGCCCTTGGATATTCAGACTTGGAGGCTGAATCAGATGCCCTGGAAGTGATAAACCTTTGTTCTGGAACGGATCGAATCTGGAACGATGCTACATCAATTTATGCGGACATTTTGATCCATGCAGGGCATATTGGAAGGGTCAAGTTTTTACATTGCCGAAGAGAAGCTAATACGGTGGCCCATGAGATAGCTAGGAACTGCTTTATTTCGTCTAATTCTTGTAATTGGGTCGATGAACCCCCTAGTTTTATTCTCCAACCCTTGCTGAATGATGTAACTATGATTTGAACTCGAGGCAGCAAGTTTTTTGACGCACTCTTTTCCTTACCAGGGTACCTAAGGGGACTGTAAGGTTTTTAATGAGGCGGCTTGCTGACCTAATATATGGAGGTTGAAAATTCAAAAAAAAATGCTTTGTGGCAGCGGTGGCACGCCGTCGACACGGTCTGGAGGTTGAATACGAATGGCATCTCAAGGATCTCGTTATAATTTCATTTTTTGTTGACATGTTTTGTAATGTTCGGTGTTTCTTTTAATGCCAGTTCGCAAAAAAAAAGCCTTTTATCTAAAAAAAATCAATTGCAGAAACAGAATTGAAGGAGAGGGAAGTACGTACGAGCTGCTTTTGCAGACATGGGCACGATCAAACACGTCCTAGATGGTAGGGATTTCACAGTTTTTGAGCAGAAAGTGGAGAAATGCTAATGAGTCTTTTAGTTGATCGGTTGATCCTCCTGCAGTCTTCTGATCTTTTAGTTAATTTTGTAGCTGGCACTATCCCCCTGCAGTTCTTCCTAGCTGCCGATGTACTCCCGACCTGCTTTTTCGGTCCCTCGTCAGGATTGGACGAAGCCATGCCTTGCATAAATAAACATAACAAATAAATTAAATGTTTTCGTTGGCAATAAAATTAACCCCAAAATCAATATAGCTGTATACTTACTTCTCTCTCGGAAATCCATAACGGGTAGTAGGTGCAGATGCACCCACTACCCAAAAAACAAATTTTAAAATGTCAAAAAATTTAAAATAAAAATTTCAGATATAGTTCAAGACATTTTATGTTAGCACAAAAAAGTTGCGTGAAGAAAAAATATTTTTTATAACAAAAAATGTTTTTTATACACGACAATTTTTGTGCTAACACAAAATGTTATAATGTATATCCGAATTTTTTTCTATAATTTTTTAACATTTTGAAAAAAAACTAAAAATGTTTTATATAGTAGGTGCAGATGCACCTACTACCCAAAACGCCTCTCTCTCTCTCTCTCTCTCTCTCTCTCTCTCTCTCTCTCCCCCTTCCGATGAATGAAACACGTAGGGGGTGAGAGGTTTTTTATAGCTACGGCCCCGCTTGGATTGACGTGTCAGAACCGTAATTTTTTCTGCTCGCATGGTGGAATTTCTACCGGATGTCGCTAGGTCAGTAATATTTTCGGCCGGTTTCGCCTAATATACGGTGAACCAGTCAGGGGCCTACAAAGTGAAAGAATGAGCGGTAGAATTGTCGGGGACAAAATGTGTGAGAACTCGGGTATGAGAAATTGGCGGGAGAATGTCTTTGGGGATGTAATAAGCCTGTCGGTCTATGGGGAAGACCGAAGACATAACTAATCATCCATATATACCGCAAATTATTACACTTCTATTATTATGATTGTGGATCGATTTTGAAACGGTACGTACGAGAAAGACAGGAGAGGAGGCGATCGTGGCGGCGGCCTAGGGTTTCAACCCTAGCCGCCGCCGGTGATATCTGCAGCTTCATCGTCGCCGCCGGCAAAGATTCGACGGGTCCTCGCCTCCTCTAGGTGCCGTTCTGGCACTAGAAGGGGTGGGGACCTCGGACCTGCGCACGACGCCTTTCGAAGGTCCTTAATGGTAGAGTTTGGTTTTGGTCGTCATCTTTTTCGTTAATGGAGATGGTATCATCTGCAATAAGTGATCTTTCACGCTTCGTTCGACGGCGAGATATCCTTCCCGACGTCAATGGTGCCTTTGGAAGATTAAGTCTGTCTAGGTATGGTTCTTCAGATCTTACTTCGTCAGATCAATTTTGGATTATTTCTCATGGTTGTCGCGAGGAGGTTTGTCCTCGCAATATCTATCCCGGCTACTACGTCTTCGGCAATGGTGATTCGTTCTCTCGGCTCCCAACGACGTTGACAAAGTGGTTCGGTTATTTGTCCCTGAAATATCAGTGGTGGTGCTCTTGTCGATGTTGCTTGATTAATTTAATGGCTGCGTGCGTGCACAAAGCCTTGGCATTGCGGCTCAAAATTAAAAAGGGAGAACCTTCGGCGGTATTCACAGGTCTGTGGTTTGGTGGTGTTGGCGTTGTTTTACGGCTGCCTTCAGAAAAGTACAAGATTGTGTCATGGATGAAGAAAGAGCATGAAGATCTTATAGATTTGCTAGTTTCTTTTAGTTTTGTTTTTGTAATCGATGTAGTCATGTACTCTTTGCTGGTTTAATATACGTGGAAAATTCAAAAAAAAAAGTGAGTAACTTTGTCTATCTGCGGCAACACGGGGACCTGTTATTCCTGGTACGGTACGAACGTGAGGAGGCTTATCATCCAAGCTACAAATATCAGGAGTTCAGGACAAGCCCTAACCATCCACGAAGAGTCAAAGCGGAAGACATGATGCTCTCTGTAGAACTTATGGAGTAACGATAATATTTGAGTTTTTAAACTTGCAGCTCTAGAAATCTGTCATTTTTACACAGCCTAAAAAACAGAATGTTTCGCATTTCTTTTTTGCACACTGGTAGAAATCATGATTAACTACATCTAGATTTATTTTCAGAATTTTTGAAAACTTAAAACTGTAGATTTTGAATTTTCAAAATACAGGGCTACATGTAGCCCAGGAGACAAATCACCGTGCTCACATTTCATGATATGTCAGTGTGTGTCAATTTTCCCAGTGTGTCTGTGCAGATTTTCCTCATGCTGTAGTGTTCTTTGTCATGATCACTGTTCGTACGAATAATTTCTGGCTATAGACGGGGTACTTCCTGTGTGGTTGTAGATATTATTCAGACAAGTACAACGGATATTGGTTTCACAATTGCAGAAACATAATTGAAAGAGGGATTTCGAGTCTACGAGCTGTTTGCAGACATGGGCTCGATCGAACACGTACTACTAGATGCTAGGGATTTCACAGTTGTTGCGCAGAAAGTTGAGAATGCTAGAAGTCTTTTAGTTGATCCTCCTGCAGTTCTTCCTGATCTGTCCATTGGACCCCGTCAGTGGCGTGACGTCGCCCATCTTGATCATCCCTTCCACGAAGTCCTTGAAGAAGGCTTCCTGGTTGCCGACGTACTCACGGACCTGCGCGTCGGCGGCGCCACCGTTGAAGAGCTCCTGGTCGGAGTGCAGGAGCGCCCGTTTCTGGACGAGGTTCTTGTAGTAGGCATTCTCGAAGACGGTTGGGGTCTGCAGATCCAGCGGCGCCAGGTTGTTGTCGCCGGAGCCGGTGGCGCGAGGGCAGTTTGACTGGCGGCTCCGAGCGAAGCGGGCGTCGATGTCTGTGTCGTTGTAGATGTGGTCCCTGAAGTTGGTGCAGCGCGCTAGGCCGATCGTGTGTGCTCCTGCAACAAGGTGATAGGCAGGTTATCTCTAATTACTTTTCTCACTCCTTCGATCTCAACCCTTCACCAACTTCCATAGTTAATTAGTTTTGGTAATGAAGGAACATATTTTATATTTTGTCAAGTGTTAGAAAGTAACCGACCAGGTAAGGTCAATGGTGATTAGTCACCAACTTTGGAACTCATCACCTGTAAACTGGAGTATATTTGTTTAACCCTGTGAAAGGTCTTATGCTGAAGTTTTGAGCTCTGGAGTCAAAAGTTAGCCATCAGTCCCGTTGTTTGATACCAGCTGTTTTGCAGATACTTAAGCTACCTACTCCACCGAGAAGTTAACGGTGCTGGAAGCAATTAAAACTTTTTGTTACCTCACACAGCAGGAAAGTATTCCTAGAAGAGTTATGTTGGTCAATTATGATTGGAACAATACTTTGATGATGAAGCGTGCATATTGAAATTCAGTACAGAAGGGTTAATGCAAATGGGTAGTGATTCAGTTAGCGGCAGTACGTGCACTTTGCATGCATATACCTGAGAGCGCGACCATGTCTTTCTGAGAGAGCCCCTTGGCGGCGAAGAGGGAGGTGAGGTTGGCGAGCCCCGATGTTGGCACCGGGATGTCATTGTTGGCGCTGTTGAAGCTCGCCGTCGTGGAGTCCCTGCGGCCCGTCTTCACCTCCCAGCTCGGACCACCCAGCTGCACGTACACAGGTCAAAGCTAGTTAGCTTCAGTTCACGTGCACGACGTCGGCGGGCCACCGCACGCAGCTATACGGATTACATGTGTTGATGGACGTGTATCCTATACTTACGGCGACGATGCTCTCCTCGGCGGCGACGGCGAGCACGTCGGCGCAGGAGACGACGCCGGGGCATGCCCTCTCGATGGCGGCCTTGACGGCGTCGATGACCTCGAACCCTCTGGCAGAGTTCTTGTTGGGCGTGGCGTTCTTCTCGCCCTGGATGCCCGGCGCGTCGTCCAGCAGCAGCGAGGCGTCGCAGCCCTGGACGAAGCAGTCGTGGAAGAAGAGGCGGACGATGGAGGCGCCCACGCGCCGCTCCCTGGCGATCGCCGGGTGCAGCGCCGACCGCACGGCGTTGAGCATGTTCGGGCACGAGTAGGAGTAGAAGCCCGTCGACAGCTGCGCCGACGCGCCGCCGGCAGCGACCAGCGCGAGGGTGAGCGAGAGGAGGACTGCAACGGCGCGCGCCGCCATGGTGAGATCACAATGTGCGTGGGGCGCTAGCTAGCTTAGGTAGATAGTGCCTTGAGCTCGTTTTGCTGGATGAGATCGATCGGACGCGGGCCGGCCGGTATTTATAGGGAGAGAAAGCTCGCTTCGCTGGGCATGGCATGATTATGGTGGCTACTATGCCATCAAATATGATTAGATTACATCATCGTCTTCACCAACTCCGGTGGACTTTGAGCTCGGGTTGAAGGGTAGAGTTGGAATCGCGCGTTTCACACCAGGGCCAGGTGTACCCATCCTTGGATGTGTAACTATGAACGTCGTTCCTGTCAAAAAAGCTAGCTGCCGACACTGTGCGGTCGATCGAGCGACACGGTTAAGCAAAGCCTTGTCAATCATGCATGCATGCATATGCCTGATGCCTCCGTCTCCTTCATGTTGCTTTCCATGGCTACGGAGAACCTAGGAGCCACTGACAGCTGCCTTCGGCTACCGACAGTTTTGTTAGGATCTATGTGTCAAATTTTAGGCCATTTTGAACACCTACATGCATGGTCTTTTTTTTTTTTTGCGAAACACAGTACAACGCAGACGATCACGTGCATACACTCATCCCTATGAACGCACGCACGCACATCCTACCCCTATGAGCACCTCCGAAAAACTGAGCCGGTGGTCGGGTCTTGAGATTGACGAAGTCATCACAGGCGCCTCGCTGTCGACGGGAACGTCGCCTCACACTGAAGAATATTTCACCTAAATGAGCATGCATGGTCTTTAGGGCAGCATTTTGAATTATCTTCTCTCAAGGTAGTAATGTAGTACTCCCTCCGTTCGGATTTAATTGACACACATTTTGTTACACATGGATTATCTAGATATCAAACAAGTATAGATACATCCATATTTAGACAAAACCAAGTCAATTAATTTGAAACAGAGAAAATAGTATATACGAACGCACATCAGCAAATTCTTTCTTCTCTACCCTGTAGTCCTGTAGAGTAGGTCCGTCTCAGTGTCTCACCATTTGGAAACAATATCTTACAACTGTGTTCAACCTAATATATTCTACCTAAGATTGATTTTGTGGATATTGGTCAAAGTGGAGCACAATTCCTATTGGGCACAGTTTATTCACAACGCCAAGTCACCAATGTATCACCGCACCCTTAATTATGTGGAACCCTGATCATTTCGGTCTGAGCGTATCTATAATTCTATACTCGAGCTTGCAGTTCTTCCTTTCACTAACCCGAGGGAATTGAAAAGAATAGACATAAAGGATTTTTAGCTTGCAGTGCTCGGAGCTGCCGGCAGGAAGGAGATGCGGCGGTGACTCGGGCCCGATCTGGTCCGTGCAGGCTGCCAAGATGATCCTTCTTCGGTGCAGATGCTTGGGCTCGGTCTAGGGCTGCCGGTGTGGCGGTTTCTGCGGTCTGTTGGCTGCATGGTGGGCTCTGGGGGCGAGGCTGCTAGGGTTGTGTCTCGAGCTTGGGACTGGGTAGGGCCCCGGGCCCTCCTTTTTGAGCCCTACTGCCTTCGTGCCTGATCAGGTGCCGCTGATAGCCGCGGGGGATGCTGGTGGTTGATCTGATGAACTGGTGGTGGAGTCCTCCTTACTCGTCTTGCTTCTCTTCAGCAGTGCGCGGAGCTGGGATGCCGGGGCGCGTTGGCTGGCGAGCGACTGGCGGTGACGGTGGCTGGGGTGTCGCTTGTCGATGTTTTGTGCCTCGTGAAAAAGGCGAAGAGTGTTTGCCGGGGGGAAACCTTGCCCGGGGTCTTCTCGGGTTGCGCCAGCGATGTTCATGGACGTTGTCACCTTGTTGAATGCGTTGTAGCGGCTTCTTTTGGTCCTTCTAAACTCTAGATAAAAATCCAAAATCCTCGGATCAGGCGGTGGCGGCGCTCTGGTGTCGTGCCCTTCTTGAAGACGATGCCTTGGAGTTCACGGCGGGTTGCTGCCCGGAGGTGGTGTGGCGACGGATGCATGCAGTCTTTGTGCGGTATCTTCGCCGGGCTTTCTCTGGCAAAGCTTGTAGCTTCTTCTACGCCTTTGCGTTCCTTTGTTCGGGGCTTTTCTATATAACCTGCTGCAGCCCTATGGATAGTGGCAGTGATGATCCTGGTGGTGCTGCGTTCGATGGTGTAGTTGGGCTCGCAGGTGTGCATTGTGTGTTGATGTGCCCGTGCTCTATGTTGAGTTCAGGCCCAGCACCTTTGCACACGTTGCTTTTGCTCTCCCTCTTCGGTTTTACTGCCCGTTGGTGTTCGCATGTAATCTTCTCGGTAGCTCTATATCATGTGTGTGCAGTACTTTGTTGTAAGTTGGGTTCAGCAAACACTCCCTATTTTTTACTCCCTCCGTTTCAAATTAAATGACTTCCATTTGTCTAAATATTTATGTATCTATACATGTAACATGTCTAGATGCATCCACATGTGGACAATGAAAGTCATTTAATTTGGAACGAGGTGAGTAGATGCTAGTATATATTTACAGTGTATGGTGCATAGTTGCTGATAATGTTGGTTAGATAAAGTTTCTTCTTCATATGAAATGGCTCGGAGCCTTTTCGGGTCAGAATGCTCGTGCATCTGCTTCCCTTGTACAGCGTACTTAGCATGCATTAGTGATCGGCGCACCACCGGCCGTGACATGACATGCATTACTGCTTATCATCACTTGGTTTCGTTGCGTCCACGCTCGGGTCGTCGAAAAGATACGGCGAAATGCTGCGTTTTAGACCAAGAAATTAGCATGACATGCTAGCTAGCTCGCCTATATGCATAACTAACCCGAAAGTGGAAAGCCAAATTCAAAATGGTGTTCAGTTTTAGACTTCTGGTGCTTTACGGTTTGACTCTAGTCAAAAGATTAGAGGATAATTTCTCTTTTAGGCACAGTTCACACTTCACACACAACACCAATCACAACAATTAATTAATTAACTTTCTGGAACCTGATCGTTGTAGCTGAGCATATCTATACTTGCACTTCTTCCATGATAGACGCTTCTTCGACACACATGGAGACATACCTCCCGTAGCTGACCCCGCGACGAGTGGATCATCCCTATACTTAACTCAGCCCTGTGCTATACTCGAGAGTAGCCTTGCTTGTGGAAGCTCCCCTGCCTATTTATTATAGCTCCTTTCTTCATTGACTCAAAGAAATCCAAATGGATCAACAAAGAAGACTGCTAAAGCTGCCTAAATTGTAGATGCTATATGCATATGGCTGATGCTTGGTTGATAATTTGGGTTGGATAAAGTTCCTTCGTTTGAAATACCACAAGCTTTTTGGGGAGATGATTGATCATTTGCTTGCTTGCACAAGCATCCATGGTCTAGAGAAGAGTGTGTACACGTTGACCCTTGTGTCTGTAGGAACTGTCTTTGAAATTAAAGGGATCGAGACGCCTTCAAGTAGCAGATTTAGTAAAAAGATGCTACTTAACATGCATTAGTGATCGACACCACCGGGCCGGCCGTGACAATGTGACATGACATGCAGGCATCGAAAAGCCGCTGGCTTATCACTTAACTGGTTTACTTGCGTCCACGCGCGGTCGTCGAAAAGATATGGCGAAGTGCCCTTAGACCAACAAACGTTAATTTACTAGCTTAGCCCATACGCTTAGGCTTAGCTCACCCTAAACTGGCAAATTCATGCAAGTTGTGTTCCTCATCTGGTGCTTTCCGGTTAGATATGATAGACTCTAGTCAAAAGAAATTCAATGCCGGTAGCCGGATGCAAACTGCGACTTTTGGATCCGACCGCACCGCGCGCAATCGCCGGAGGTTCGGCAGCCCTAAAATGCTGCGGTCCTTCAGACTAATCACAATGGGGAGTAATATAGGAGTAACATCAGTGCCACATAGGCAAAAAATCTGATGTGGCGGGTAATTAATGAGGAGAGAGATGCTTGTGGTAACTAGCTATGTTACCATAACATCACATATTTCAAGGCAAAATGAGTGTATAACCTATTAAATATGACACTACACACATGTTACTCCCCACTATGGAGGTAGTAACTTAGAGTAGTAACATATGCATTTTACTAGTCTAAGTTACTCCCCATTGTGACTAGTCTCACGCATGCATGCATGGCAAGGAAATTGCAGACATCACCCAACTAATACGGTTACCGGCAATATGATCGAGATCGACACCCGCATGTAGCTAGCAGAACAAGTCGACGTTCGGACTTGCTTTGGCGACAGAATTCCAACGATCGTCCAAGAGCAACTGTGCTGAAGTATCATAACGCTGCTGCTGCAGGGCAGCGTACTTCTCTGACCACATCTTCAAAAATCAACGACAATATATGTTTCGGTGGTTCGCTGAAGATTCTATGTGTTGACTATCGAGTGATGTGGTCTAGATCTTCTGTTTGTTTGTAGCTGCTTGTTGTTTCTGACAAAAGTTAACATATACGAAGATTGATAGGTAGCTAATCATATTTTTCCGTAGATAATGGAGGGGAAGACTCACAAGAAGCTAGCTAAGGAGTTACTGATCGAACCAAGGCAGACGACAGTGTCACTGTGTCAGTAGATAATTTGGTCAGACTTTTTTTTTTTTTTTTTGAATAATGTTGATTAGAGTGATGAAGTGTTTCATAGGACGAGTCTAATTTTGTTTCGGTTGGAGGAATGAGAATAGACATCACGTTGTGATGACTCTACATGAAGTGGTTGGGCCCGCGCGTCGTCCTATAGAGGGCGATTGGGGCTCCCCCGCCACCAGCCCCTCCCCTCGCGCCGCTCGAGGTGGCCGCCATGCTTCCCCATGTGGTCGCATGTGAAGGCGGCGTCAAGGAGGATCTTGTCGCTCCGGCTCAGTGAAGGACTTTGGACGCTGGGGCAACGGTCTCGGATCGAGAGACGGAGTAGACCTGGCGGCAGGCGACGTGCGCGGGTGCTGACCTTGTCGCATGGGTTGCAAGGTGATAGCATGTGTCGGTCATAGTCGGAGGGTTGTGTGAAAGACTCAATGGTCTTCTTAACCAGATCCGAAGATCAGTCCCCCTCCTCCCCTCTCACACACTCCTCCTCGCTGGATCTATTAGTTAGTGGGTGTGGTCGCCTATGGAGAAAGTGGGGTGTTGGTGGTGTAGGCTTGGAATGGAGGGAAACCCACTGTCAGCTGGTTCGTCCACGTCAGAGGTGCCGCCCTTTGGACGCTTCTCTCCTCCCTTGAGGCCCACTGAGATCTCTCACTTCCCATGTTCCCCACCCCCTTAAAGGCTTCTGGGTGAACACCCAAACTTCGGGATTGCGCGGCAAGGGTGTTGTCACGTCATGTAATAGGATGAGGTTAGAGTTAACGTCGGTATCCACGTGGAAGCTAAGCGCCGGTAAGTCGGCAAGTCGTTCGGGGTCATGGAAATATCAGTAACCACGACATATTTTTCCGTGGTTGATGCGTACCCATCTAGCACAATTTTTTGAACATGGTTGAATGATTTGCACGCCACTTTTACCACGGTTCATCTTCCATGATAAAAAGAATGTTAGAAAACACCATTCGAACATGATAACTAGCCGTGGTAAGACCTCTTTTTTGTTCTAGTGAGTCATTATGTAGTTTTCTACTGGATAGAGCGGACCGACTACTAGGTGAGGTTTGACAAGTCAAACATGTGATTGAGCTGGTTTTGTGTTCATCACTTCACACAAAGTTTTTGTCACTATGTTGCCTCGAGTAAGGCCGTCCAACCCTTACGCCACGAAACACTAGTAGGAAAACCCTTAGAGTAGTACCCGTATCAGTGGCGTTTTTGTTTTATGCGCGCCATTGGTATAGTCAGTGGCGCGCCAAATTCTTGTACGCGCCACCCTTAAGTAGTACCGGGCGGCTACCCGGATTGACCATACTGGTGGCGCGCCATCTTTCGTACGCGCCACTGTTAGTTCAGTAGTGGTGGCGTGTCCAAGCCAACTAGGACGTCCACTACAAGAAAACTGCTTATAGCTGGCAGGTCATTACCGGCGGTTCACACCAATTCCACGTCGGTGGTATTCTGAGTCCAGATTCCAGACCATATCACTGGCTTGGGAAAACGCCCCGCCAGTGATAAATAAGTACCACAAGCGTGTCACCATGAGCACCACGCCGGTGATAAGTTGGCCTGGTGGGCCTCCCACGGCGAAAAATATTACTGGCATGGGCTTCACACGGCACGCCAGTAATGTCCACGCTGCTAGTGACATGGTGTATGGAGGACTAATAGCGTGGATCACACGTTCGTTGGGAAACCCCAAGAGGAAGGTATGATGCAGTGTAGTAGAAGTTTTCCCTTGATACAAAACCAAAGTTTATCAAACCAGTAGACTTGGAGAAGGCTTCAAGGAGGTGTCTCCCTCCCCTGGCGCTTAGGAGTTAACGTGGACCTGCACACAACACAATCAAACCACTTTAAGAATCAAATGTATGGTGTGTAAAATATTATGAGAGCAAAAATGGATAACGAGCAAATGATTATGAAAAGCTATGTAAACGGTTGTAAAGAATATGAGAAAATAGGACCGGGGTCCACGGTTCACTAGTGGTGTCTTCAAAAGCAAACATGTTGGGTAAACAAATTACAGCTAGGCAACAGACAAATTGCGTGCGCATAACAATGCTATCATGACAAAGTAAAGTTCACTGTAGTATTTAATTGGGCATTACATCAAAATACATATAGACCGTTATCCAACTGCATATATGACTAATAATCCATCCCGGGATCGCTATCCAGCCTGTCACTCGAAAGTATTAAGTTGGAAGCAACAGATTATTGCAATAAGTATGGTGCATAATATAAGCAATGGTTACAACACAAAGTAATAAACACCGTTGTTTTACCCCTAGTAGCAACAGCACATCCTTGATCTTAATAGTTTCTGTCAACTCGAGCTCAGAACAAGGAGACATGAACCTACTATCTAGCATTAATACCCTCTCTGAAGATACTAGCAACTACTTTGGCCAAAGCAACCACTAGCATCGGAGAGCATGCAAGATCATAAATAAAACATATCATAGATAACTGACAAAGAAGTCATGATTTCCACAATTAATCGGATCCCAGCAAACACAACATGTAGCATTACATAAAGATAATCTTGATCATGTTAAGAAGCTCACAAGATCTAAATATGGAGGTACAAGGAGAAGAGACAACCATCTAGCTACTGCTATGGACCCGTAGTCCTATGGTGGACTACTCACGCATCATTCCGGAGGCAGGCGTGATGGTGTAGATGCCTCTGGTGACGATCTCCCCCTCCGGCAGGGTGCCGGGAAGAGCTTCAGAACCCTCCCGGACTAGGGTTGGCGACGGCGGCGGCCTCGGTTTTCTTTCTGGAATATGGTCGGGTGTAGATAATCGTTAGATGATTTATAGTTTTAGTTAATTTAGATGTGTAGTTTTAGGTTATTTAGATGTGTAGTATTAGATGATTTCGATGTTTAGTTTTAGTTGATTTAGGTGTGTAGTATTAGTGTATTAGATGTGTACAATATTAGTGTAGATTAAAATTTGTGTATAATTAGGTATATGAATTTAGTTACATGATTTAGATGTTAAATGTGTAGATAGTAGACGTGGATATTTATGAATTTTGCAGGAATTCGAAACTAGTGCCAACGTTTTGGCGAAACAATCGTTTTGTCAAATTTCCGGCACTCGATATGTCCATTTTATAGCATAGATCATGCCATTTTTTACTTATCTATTGTGTAGATTTATCTACTATGTACCTTTAGTTTTTTTAGTTCTAATGAATATTTTTTAAATTATGTTTTAGTTTCCCACGAAATGGTTAAGTATAAAGGTGTGAGGGAGTATTTTAGGAAGAGGAATGGCCGGACCATCTATGGATGTCAGATCGATATTTACGTGATGAAGCACTGGGTTGGCCAGTTCCCAACCGTGGAGAGGGCGACGCGCGCGTACGACTATTTTTCTGTCCACGAGTAGTGGAATAAGAAGGTGATTAACGTCCCCGAGGATCGCCACCGCGTGGACGAATGCACGCCACCTGGACAGACAGGTAACCACGGCCATGGAGAGGGAGCACCGCATGGGCAAGGCACAAATTGCACAGCGCAACATCCGCCCCCATGACGACCCGTTGGTACGGCATCTCCTGCAGCAGGAGCCGGATCTGATGGTGTACCAGCAGTTCGGTGCGGTCTTGTCCCACGACGTCGGTCCTTCCCATGGCGCAGGTCCTTCCGAGGAGGACGACAGTCTTTGGGGGGTCCTGGGAGGAGAAGGACGATGTCTCAGATGACAGGTTCTGGGCCCAGTTCCCTGACAGCCCGCCGCAGCAGCAGGTGTTTGGGTCAGGCGTCGGGGGCACTTCAGCCAGCGCGGAGACTTACCACGAGGCAGACCCCAGGTAATGGATGGAGGTAGACAGGCAGGAGGGCCTTCCTCCGTACCTCACTCCTTTTGGTCAGCTGTTCGGGAGCATGGATACTGACGACCTGAGAGATCCGATGTTCTAGGCTTAGCTTATGAGGGACCCATAGAGCGACACTTCTACTTGTGTTGAGTTGTTGTTTAGACTGTTGTCTTTTGTTGATGTTTAGACCGTTTTCTTATGTAATGTTTAGACTTATGTTCATGTATAATATTTAACTTATCGTATTAGAGTTTATGTTTAAACTACTTCATGTTTAATGTACTCTCTTAATGTTTAGACTGTTATATGTATAATATGTAGCAAATGTACTCGAGTGCTTGAATAGGAAGTTTGGCGTAGTTCTCCCAGAGGAGGTTCAAACTAGAATGGTATGTTTAAATTCGACATATTATGAGCCTACTTTTCTTGTTGATAGTTGGTAATCTATATATATTTGATCCATGTGTCAATGATTAAAATTCTTGGCACTATCAATTCAAGTGTTGGTCTACAAGGACTACTGATATGTATAACAATATTGGTTCTATATTTCTCTTGGTCCTTTTGTTCCGACACTTGGAAGTTCATGATGTGCACTGTTCATATGAGGCACATTTTTATACATGTTCCTTGGTAAATAATGTTCTATTATTTCCTTGATTAAATTGTTGTATTATCCTATCCTTATGATAACACTAATGTCCAATTGTTGTTTTTCTCAGATCATTCCTTGCAGGGCTGGACGTGACTACTTGGAGAACGTGGGCGTTGCCATTAGCGAGCACAATACATTTGATGTCAACCTAGTCCAGATGACGGTTCCCACCCGGAGATTCAGAGTTTTGTGCAGCAACGAGATGGGCTGGATCTTTTTCAATGGCGCTCGTTGGACATAACTTGTTGGTTTCTACGACATGCAACCTATTGAGAGGTGCACGTTCTTTTTCGACCATGGTAACGTTGAGACCTACTTCATCTATAGGCCCCCGACAACTTCGACAAGTCTAAGTCAGAGGATCATGATCCTAGAGATGATCATGACTTCATGCCTGAGCCTGAGGTGATCACTACCCTAGATGACTAGCTAGGTATTTAGGAATAAGTTAATTAGATGAACAATAAGAACTTTGTTTTGTGGTACTCATATATGTTTGTTGACTGACGCAGCTACTGCCGGTGCTATTTCTGTGAATGTTTTTGTTCCCGTGTATTTTGCCGGTAATTGTCGTCTATATATGCAGACATTCGCTGTTAAATTCAATAATAGCATTTAAAAAAATATTGAAATATCATCACTGGCGTGGCCTCCCTCGCCGGTGATACCAAAAGCACTGGAATGGCACACGCACGCCGGTAATACCTAAATAGCTAGCACTGGCGCCGTTGATCCCAAATAGTAGTGCCGGTGTGGGCGTTTGCCGCCAGTAATGTAAAAAACGCCACGTTGGTGATTAGTTATTTCCTGATAGTGACCACTAATTTCTGAGACGTGGTGGCGCGTCGTAATAGCCGCACGCCACTAAATTTGCCCGCTTGTCAGTCACGCGTGGCCTCGGTCAGAATCATGGCCTCCCTTTCAGGCTCTTGCAGCTCCGGTCAAGCGGTGTCGAAGGATAGTGATTCACGATCCCAGTACAATCTTACTTCCGGAGATCAGAAGCGACTTTATTTGAGGCGGTGCAGGTCAACAGGTTTGAGTCGTAGATGAAATAGACGAAGATCTCTCAGACTTTATTCATGGTGTGGCTACAAAAGCTAGTTAAAAGGCTATCTCGGCGAGTTATGGGAGGTCTCGGCCAGATATTATAGATGTAGATCTAGATTCTAGGGTTTTCTAGAGAGGTCGGGGCAGAGTTTCGGCGTGTAATGAATGTCATGGTCTTGATGGAGTCCTTCTGTATATATAGGTTGAGATGATGCCCGATCCTTCATGCGCCTAGGGTTTATGTCTTACCTACGTTAAGTCTTGATCTTCTAGCATTCCTTTGATTGTAGTCCGTGGCGAGGAGATCTCCTGAGAGCCTCGGTGCAGTACGACAGATCTAGGTCGGTGGAGAAGGTTCTAGAGGCGAGCTGCCGGCGAGAAGTCTTGGACGTCGTGGGCTGAAAGTGGTTTAGGCCCATGAGGTTAAGGCCTAAACCCACTCCGACCAACCTTTAAGGCACGACCCCTGTCCTGCCATGTTAGATCATGGCACTCATTCTCCTTCACTGCTATCTCATAAAGCAATGGCAGCCATGAGAAGATCATCCCCGCCATACTCTCTCTCCACCTCACCATTCGCTCTTCTAGCCGCTGCCTTTCTCGTCGCCTCTTATCTCCTCCCTCAATGACCCACAACGCGATAGCGATGGTAGTGTGTTGCGAGAGCCTGTTTGCGGCCCCGCAACCTCCAAAAGGAGCTCGCCGTGGAGTTCGTCGGGTACGGCCTCATGGTCCCGCCTGACTGTCGGCTACCAGGCAGCTGGCATCTGAGCGAGGTCAGGATGCCCGTGCTGCCGCTCCACGACGTCGACACCGAGGAGATGGAGGATCTCATCCTCAACGGGTGGAATCGGTTACCGGAGGACCTCAAGTTCGATCCAGGCTACGCGCCTCACAACCCGGCGTGGCCGGGCATCCTCGAGGCAGAGCGGGAGAAGCGGATCGTGAAGAACCGTGGTGGAAGGTGGCGTTTCTGGGCGAGGCTAACGATCGAGGAAGTCCTCGCCGACTGGCAGGTCGGAGGAATCCTCGTCACCATCAGCTGCGCCTGCCTGTCGTTTTCCCCCGCGCAATCGTTCCCTCGCTCTCCCGAGCGTACACCACCGGTGTGCGCTCGTATTGTACCGTGTGTGGAGAGCTCCGACCTTGACGGCAGGCTGCTCGAGTTCGTCGCACAAGGTGATTCAGCGACGTAGGAAACGTCGCCGGGTCCTAAGCCAGAGCCGGCGACACAAGCACGCACCGGTTCGTCACCACCACCGACCCGTGTCTACATCGACCTCCACTAAATATCAGTAGTGGCGCGCCGCAAAAGCGCCAGTGATATGTTTAAATTATTGTAAGACATTTTGGCGCGAAAACTTGTTAATTTCCCGGTTTAGATGAAATGTTAAGTTGAATTTCAGTTCAAAATTGTCAATTCAATTAAATTGGCGCATAACCAGTGTGTGACGAAAACGCGCCAGGCGAAATTGGCGTGCCACTGTAAGGCCTTTTCTACTAGTGAAAGGGGTATGCCAACACAATCAATAGATGAATGGGCACATGTCTTCTGGCCCAAGCCGCTCCTAATTAATTTTAAACTTCATTCACCGACATTTATTCTAGAGCTATCAACATTTATAATACATTCATCAACATTCTAATTTAATCATGAATAATAGTATTATTTTAAATATCACTAAGATTAATTTCCAAGGTGGACATGGCCAGGAAAATTTAACATGGGCTTATCGGTGGTAGGAATTAACTAATCATCATATAATTCAAAAATATAACGTAAATAGCATGAAAGCAATAAATAAATTTATAATACAATTGTATAAATGGCATGTGGGATCAACATAAACAATGGAATGTGACTTGCCTACTCCCTGTGTTGGGATAGATCTTGTAATTGGAGATACTCGTATCCTCTTGGTCTATTGTCAAATATTAACTTGTCGCTAGCGCGTCTTATTTGTGAAAAGGTCTGAATAGAAATAGATAGCGCTTTTTTAATAGAAGGGGATGTTGTGTATCGGGTTTATGGTTTGTCTAAACGGTGGAAAATTGACTGGGGACATCCAAACATGGATATAAATAGAGTTTGTTTTGGGTTCGAGTGAACAGTGCCGGGGGTCGATGTACTGTTCATTATGGATTGGGTCAGTGAATAGTTTTTTTTAGGGCAAGGTTAGTGAATATTAAACGTGAAGGTTGTCGGCTGGCCTTTTGGTTTTCGCCCGGAGGTCTTTATTCATTTTGGGCTTAAGGAAAACAAGAGAGGGGTTTGCTGGCTGGGCCAGCTACGTACATGAGGCCCAAGAGAGAGTGTTCTCTATTGTTCAGAACGAAAACAGTTCTGTTTATAAAGATATACTCATCGAAACAGGCTTTCGCCCCGATTTATAAATAAGGTCACACGGCCGAACCGATACACAATTATATGAGGAAACCCTCTTACAAAGCATATCAAAGATAAATAAGAAAAACCAGAGTAGACACACCCCGACGAGGCACCCAAACAACCAACTAGACATGCTACCACGCCTCCATGTGAAACCATCGGACATAGTCACACCACACCCATCAAGTTGTCGCCGGAGAGGGCCGCCTGCCCTCTCGCTCCGGGTCATGGAGAGCCGATCCTACCAGCGGACAACGAGAACCGGGAGAGGTGAAGACAAAGTCACGTGCGTGTATAAGATAAGAGGTCACCCATAACGCCCCACGCTAGTGCCGAAAGTGACTCGAGACATGATCCAAGCTTGCCCACCGATGTCACCGGAACGAGACCGACATGTACCAAAGCTCCATGTCGACGCCCCCAAGAGGGTGACAACGCATTACGCCACCGTCGTCGAGACCGAAATGGTCAAAAGTTTTTGCCCGGAGCCCTTGCACGGGGAAGGTCAACAAGGTCCTCAAGATCGCCGCCGTTGGCGCCATAGCGATGAGCTTTTGTCCGGAAAGCCTTCACACCACACCATGTTACCACGGACCGCCGCCGCCATCAAATAGACCTCCAGAACACGATCTGGGAGCTGCCACTGTCGAAGCACTGCCAATGCCAAGATTCCCCGCCGCCCACTCCTCGCCACACACATGACCAATGAAAAGAGCCACCACAATCGTCACGCCACTCGCCGTAGAGCCGGCCGCGCGGTCCACCTTCCAGGGTCGCTACACCAGCATCCATCTCGCACTCGAGAGGCGGCAGAAGCACCACCACAGCGAACCGTCGAGCACGGAAGCGGTACGCCGGTGTCGGAGTTACGTCCACATGACCCAACTCCAGCCACCACACGGGTAGCGGAAGTGCAACCAACACGGCGAGCACGACGCCTCTGTGCCACCTGCAAGTTCCACCTCGCAGCCGCTCGAGACGGGTCTGCTGGCCCGCCGTCGAATCTGGGCCCACCTGGCTTAGATCTGACTCGCCTGTCGGGGAAGTGCTGGCAAAACCTATATATCGCCCGCTGATGTCTACGCACGCTTCTATTCCTGTAGACAGTGTTGGGCCTCCAAGAGCAGAGGTTTGTAGAACAGCAGCAAGTTTCCCTTAAGTGAATCACCCAAGGTTTATCGAACTCAGGGAGGTAGAGGTCAAAGATATCCCTCTCAAGTAACCCTGCAATTAATATACAAGAAGTCTCTTGTGTCCCCAACACACCCAATACACTTGTCAGATGTATAGGTGCACTAGTTCGGCGAAGAGATAGTGAAATACAAGTAATATGGATGATTATAAGTAGTAATTGCAATCTGAAATAAAATGGCAGCAAGCAAACATGTAGCAGAACTTGTTGTAAACGGTGTTTCAATGCTTAGAAACAAGGCCTAGGGATCATACTTTCACTAGTGGACACTCTCAACAATGATCTCATAACTGAATAAGTAAAAGCTACTCTTAAACACTCTCTTGTTGGATAACAAACACCATTCATTGTGTAGGGCTACAAAAGCACACCTCAAGCCGGAGTAAACAAGCGCCACAACGTCATAAAGGAATCACACACGGTGCACACACTGTCACCTTTACACCGTGGAGAGTACCGGAGTTCATATTAAAGTAACCTATAGAGTGCATAATAGATAAAGAGTAACATCTACATATTCAACTAGATTAGCACAACTGAACACAAGTAAATACTACTCGGGATTATTCTCCTTCTTGATAACACAAGAGTACTACGTGTAGGGCTGCAAAAGCACTCCTCAAAGTCTGAGTAAACAAACACCACAGTTCCCAAGAATAAGCCATGATAAATATCTAAATTATTCATAGAGTCACACAAGTACCCACACTGTCACCTTGATACCGTGTTGTCACAATGACTCCAGAAACTAGACAAAATCACTTGAGTAGCATAAACATTATTAATGTATTCAGCGATACTAGCAATACACACGATCACATAAAGATCACACCATGGGAGAGAGATGAACCACATAGCTACCGGTAGAGCCCTCAGCCTCGGGGGAGAACTACTCCCTCCTCATCATGGGAGTCAGCAGCGGCGATGAAGATGGCGGTGGTGTCGATGGAGATGACTCCGGGGGCAATTCCCCGTCCCGGCAGCGTGCCGGAACAGAGATTCTGTCCCCCGAAACTTGTCGTCGATGGCGGCGGCGCTGCGGAACTCTTCTGGAAATATGACTTGGTTTTTAGGGTTTTCGCGTCTGAGGCAATATATAGGCGAAGGGGCAACGTCGGTGGAGGCTCGAGGGGCCCACACCACCTGGTGGCGCGGCAGGGGGCCCACCCGCCGGGTGTGGTTTGGCCACCTCGGCGCCCTCCTTCGTCTCTCCTTCGGACTCCGTGACGGTGCTGGAAAAATAGGGACGTGGCCTTTTGTTTCGTGCAATTCCGAGAATATTCGCAGAAGTACTTTTCTGAAACCAAAAACAGCAGAAAACAGGGAACTGGCACTTGGCATCTTGTTAATAGGTTAGTCCCAGAAAATGCATAAAAGTGATATGAAGTGTATATAAAACATGTAGCAAATGGTATAATATAAGCATGGAACATCAGAAATTATGGATACGTTGGAGACGTATCAAGCATCCCCAAGCTTAGTTCTACTCGTCCTCGAGTAGGTAAAACGATAACAACAAATAATTTCTGAGGAGACATGCTTTCACACAATCTTGATCAATATATTGCAAGGCTCATGTCATGAATGAAGTGACTCAAAGCAATGGTCTATAGTTTGCTAACAAATAGATAAAGAGTAAACAATGAATCATATAAGCAAAAACTTTTCATGAATAGTACTTTCAAGACAAGCATCAAAAAGTTTTGCATAAGAGGTAACTCATAAAGCAATAGATTCAAAGTAAAAGGCATTGAAGCAACACAAAGGATGATTAAGTTTCAGCAATTGCTTTCAACTTGTAACATGTATATCTCATGGATAGTTGTCAACATAAAGCAATATAACAAGTGCAATAAGTAAACATGTAAGAATCAATGCACACAAAGTTGACACAAGTGTTTGCTTCTAAGATAGAAAGGAGTAGGTAAACTGACTCAACATAAAGTAAAAGATAGGCCCTTCGCAGAGGGAAGCAGGGATTAAATCATGTGCTAGAGCTTTTTAAGTTTTCGAAAGCATATAGAGAGCACAAAATAAGTATTTGAGAGGTGTTTGTTGTTGTCAACGAATGGTAGTGGGCACTCTAACCCCCTTGTCAACCAGACTTTCAAGAGCGGCTCCCATGAAGGACGTTATCTCTACCAGCAAGGTAGATCATCCCTCTTCTCTTTTGTTTACACATGTATTTTAGTTTCTTTATAGATGACACTCCTCCCAACCTTTTGCTTACACAAGCCATGGCTAACCGAATCCTCGGGTGCCTTCCAACATTCACATACCATGGAGGAGTGTCTATTTGCAAATTAAGTTGCTTACTGATAAATCAGGGCAAAACATGTGAAGAGAATTATTAATGAAAGTTGTAATTAATTGGGGCTGGGCACCCCGTTGCCAGCTCTTTTTGCAAATTATTGGATAAGCGGATGTATATGCCACTAGTCCATTGGTGAAAGTCTGTCAGAAGTAAATGACAAGATTGAAAGATAAAACACCACATACTTCCTCATGAGCTATAAAACATTGACACAAATAAGGAGTAATAAAGTTTTGAATAGTTTAAAGGTAGCACATGAAATATTTACTTGGAATGGCAGGAAATACCACATAGTAGGTAGGTATGGTGGACACAAATGGCATGGGTTTTGGCTCAAGTTTTGGATGCACGAGAAGCATTCCCTCTCAGTACAGAGTTTAGGCTAGCAAGGTTGTTTGAAGCAAACACAAGTATAAACCGGTACAGCAAGAATCACATAAAAACATATTGCAAGTATTATAAGACTCTACACTGTCTTCCTTGTTGCTCAAACATTTTACCAGAAAATATCTAGACCTTAGAGAGAACAAATATGCATCCCAAGTCTCAACAAGCTCTACGGTAGTTCTCCACTACTAGGCTTTAACTACATGATGCAAGAGCTTAAACATGATCTACTTGAGAGCTCAAAACAATTGCAAAGTATCAAATCGAAACAAGACAATGATCTACAAGAATGCATATGTCTTTTCCAATACCAACTACTACATGTAGCATTTTCTTTCTTCCAAACAAACACCAATCAATTTATTTAAACATAAACTCTCCAAATGATAATATAATGCAGCAAGAGAGTATTTATAAACAAGTGCTAACAGCTCGAAGAGATGCATGAAAAACAGGAGCTAAAAGCACTGCAGTAGCTAGTTAAGAATACTCAACAAATATAAGTGAAGAACATGAGTATTCACATGAAAAAGCGGAGCGTGTCTCTCTCCCACACAAGGATTGCTAGGATCCGAATTTATTCAAACAAAAACAAAAAAAAAATAAAAGCACACAGACGCTCCAAGTAAAGCGCATAAGATGTGAAAGAATTAAAATATAGTTTCACTAGAGATGACCTGATAAGTTGTTGATGAAGAAGGGGATGCCTTGGGCATCCCCAAGCTTAGACGCTTGAGTCTCTTGAATATGGGGATGAACCACGGGGGCATCCCCAAGCTTAGGCTTTTCACTCTTCTTGATCACATAATATCACCCTTCTCTCTTGATCCTTGAAAACTTCCTTCACACCAAACTCAAACAGTTCTCATTAGAGGGTTAGTGCATAATCAAAAATTCTCATATTCTGTAATGATACAATCAATTAAAGCTTCTGGACATTAGCTACAGCCACCAATGCTTTGTGGAGCAAAGAAATCCACACAAACATAGTAAAAGAGCGAATGCAAAACAAAAGGCAGAATCTGTCAAAAACAGAACAGTCTGGAATGACGAATTTTTTCGAGGCACTTAAGTTGCTCAGATGGATCTGGCCAAAATAATGAAAGTTGCGTACATATCTCAGGAAGATGCGTGATTTTTCAGAATTTTTCGAATTTTCTACAGGGAGAAAAGCTCAAATTCGTGACAGCAAAAATCTGTTACTGCGCAGAAATCCAAATCTTGCATCAACTTTCAATATAGAACTTTACTTGGCACAACAATGCGATAAAATAAAGATACAAAGGAGTTGCTACAGAAGTACAAAACTCCTTGACTCAAAGAAAAAAAAATAACAGCAAATAAAAACGATGGGTTGTCTCCCATAAGCGCTTTTCTTTAAAGCCTTTTAGCTAGGCATAGTGATTTTGATAATGCTCTCATATGTATAAGAGTTGAATAAAGAGAGCATCAAAAGCAAATACCAAACACATTTAAGTCTAACCCACTTCCTATGCAAAGGAGTCTTGTAAGAAAATAAATCAATAAAGCACAAAGTGACTAGCATAGGAAGGCAAAACAAGTGCAACTTCAAAAATTTCAACATAAAGAGAGGAGACTTAATATTATTGTGATATATGAACCGTGTCTCCCTCTCTCATAAGACCAGTAGGTCTTAAAGTACCCAGCAAATAAAAGCAAATCAAGAGAAAGCTCAAAACTTCATCATAAAGAGAGGGTTTAGTAACATAAAGATTTCTATAACCATACTTTCCTCTCTCAAAATAATTTTCAGCGCATCATGAATAAACTCAACAATATAGCTATCACATAAAGCATTCTTATCATGATCCACATGCATAAAAGTATCATTACTCTCCACATAAGCATGAACATATCATTAGTAATAGTGAGAGTAAAAGTATCACAACCATCATTGTATTCATCATAAATTGCAGGCATAGTATAATCATAATAAACTTTATCCTCCATAGTAGGTGGCACCAAAATACCACTATCATTATAATCATCATAAATTGGAGGCAAAGTATCATCAAAGAAAATTTTCTCCTCAAAACTTGGGGGACTAAAATATCATATTCATCAAAACCAGCTTCCCCAAGCTTAGAGCTTTGCATAGCATTAGCAATAATGGTGTTCAAAGCATTTATAGTAATAACATTGCTACCATCATGCAAATAATTTTCCATAGGTTTTTTAATTTTCTCTTCAAAAGCATCATGTCCTAATTCAATATAAAGTTCATAAAGATCTCTAATTTTTTTGTTGTTTTCCATTAAGCCTAACTAGTGAAAATAAAAACAAGAAACAAAAAGATATAATTGCAGAATCTAAAGGAAATAACTTCGAGCACTCACACACTAGCAACAATACTAGAAAATAGCTTTGTAGCCAGAGGATGTGAATACCTTTTACCTTACCTCCCCGGCAACGGCGCCAGAAAATAGCTTGATGTCTACGCACGCTTCTATTCTGTAGACAGTGTTGGGCCTCCAAGAGCAGAGGTTTGTAGAACAGCAGCAAGTTTCCCTTAAGTGAATCACCCAAGGTTTATCGAACTCAGGGAGGTAGAGGTCAAAGATATCCCTCTCAAGCAACCCTGCAATTAATATACAAGAAGTCTCTTGTGTCCCCAACACACCCAATACACTTGTCAGATGTATAGGTGCACTAGTTCGGCGAAGAGATAGTGAAATACAAGTAATATGGATGATTATAAGTGTAATTGCAATCTGAATAAAATGGCAGCAAGCAAACATGTAGCAGAACTTGTTGTAAACGGTGTTTCAATGCTTAGAAACAAGGCCTAGGGATCATACTTTCACTAGTGGACACTCTCAACAATGATCTCATAACTGAATAAATAAAAGCTACTCTTAAACACTCTCTTGTTGGATAACAAACACCATTCATTGTGTAGGGCTACAAAAGCACACCTCAAGCCGGAGTAAACAAGCGCCACAACGTATAAAGGAATCACACACGGTGCACACACTGTCACCTTTACACCGTGGAGAGTACCGGAGTTCATATTAAAGTACCCGCACTGTCACCTTGATACCGTGTTGTCACAATGACTCCAGAAACTAGACAAAATCACTTGTGTAGCATAAACATTATTAATGTATTCAGCGATACTAGCAATACACACGATCACATAAAGATCACGCCATGGGATAGAGAGATGAACCACATAGCTACGGTAGAGCCCTCAGCCTCGGGGGAGAACTACTCCCTCCTCATCATGGGAGTCAGCAGCGGCGATGAAGATGGCGGTGGTGTCGATGGAGATGACTCCGGGGGCAATTCCCCGTCCCGGCAGCGTGCCGGAACAGAGATTCTGTCCCCCGAAACTTGTCGTCGATGGCGGCGGCGCTGCGGAACTCTTCTGGAAATATGACTTGGTATATTAGGGTTTTCGCGTCTGAGGCAATATATAGGCGAAGGGGCAACGTCGGTAGAGGCTCGAGGGGCCCACACCACCTGGTGGCGCGGCAAGGGGGCCCACCACACCGGGGTGTGGTTTGGCCACCTCGGCGCCCTCCTTCGTCTCTCCTTCGGACTCCGTGACGGTGCTGGAAAAATAGGGACGTGGCCTTTTGTTTCGTGCAATTCCGAGAATATTCGCAGAAGTACTTTTCTGGAACCAAAAACAGCAGAAAACAGGGAACTGGCACTTCGGCATCTTGTTAATAGGTTAGTCCCAGAAAATGCATAAAGTGATATGAAGTGTATATAAAACATGTAGCAAATGGTATAATATAAGCATGGAACAGCAGAAATTATGGATACGTTGGAGACGTATCACCCGCATGCGACGAGCGTAGCCTAAAGGGAGGCGCGGGTGTGCCGACCCATCAGGCTTTTTTTCTTTCTTTTTCTTCTTTGTTTTTCAGTGACAAACTCTGCATCTTATTTTTTCGTTTTCGTTTTCTGTTTCCGTTTTCTTTTTCATTTTCTTTCTTTTGTTTTCTTTTCTTTCATTTCGTTTTTCTTTTGAAAAAGTTCAAATTTTAAAAAATTCATATTTTGTAAATTGTTCAAATCCAAAATTTGTTCAGATTTTCGAAATACTAAAAAAATTGAAATTTTCAAATTCGTAATTTTTCAAATCCAAAATTTGTTTATATTTCAAATTTTTTCAAATACGAAAATTGTTCAAATAAAAAATTCATATTTCAAAATTTTTGAACTTGAAAATTTTACAAACAAAAAATGTGTTCAGATTTTAAAATTGTTCATCCTTTTTTTTGAAATTTTCGAATTAAAAAATTATTCAAATCAAAAATTTGTTCTTATTTAAAAAATTGAAATAAATATTTGTTTAGATTTTTTTAAAAATGTTCCAATTCAAAATTTTCCAAAATCCGAAACTTTTATAGAAATTTGAACAATTTTTAAATTTAAATAATTATCAAAATCTGAAAAAAAATCAATTTTTTTAAATTTGAACGATTTTCAAATCCAAACAATTTTCGAAATCTGAAACTTTTCCAAAATTTGAACAATTTTCATAAAGTAAAAAATAAATGAAAGAAACAGAAAAAGAAACTAAGAAAAAATGGAAAGCGAACAAAAACGAAGAAACGGGCCGTCCCACCAATGCCACCCCGCAGGCGATGGTAAGCTCCAGCGTCGCCTGGGGGCGATGTACATGTGCTCCCGGAAGTGCTTTGGGTGCCAGAAAAAACGATTTTTTTTTTTTTGAAACTCACATACTATTACTATTACTCATCAGAAGTACATGGCTGATGCATACATCCTCTCAGAAATGATGGGATATAATTAACCCATATATCCGAAAGTGAGGACATGAGCATGCTCAGGAAAAAGAATGCCAGTTGCGTGACATGCCCATTCTAGAAGGTATTGCCGGTCATTTGTGTGGGCTCTGAAACTAGCTTTTCATTAGATTTTGTTTGTTTCTAAAGTTTTTGTGTAGATTGGTGGGATTATACCGGTCAAACTCCAAATCCCCACATATTTCCAATGACCCGTTTGTTTTTAATTTATTAGATAGGTTTTATCCCACTTTTTCTGAGAATTCACCAAACTCTAGTGTATGTTTTTCAATACCCAAAACACTAGCCCTCCCCATTAGCCGGATTGGGGATTGGAAATTTGATGGCATTGGGTGAAGTTTGGATTTCATCCAAATCCCTGTAGGGATTATCCCTACTAATCACCACAAAAACAATAGAAATAAACAGGCCTTACGAATTTGGGGCGGCTTACTGGAGGCCCCCGAGTTGTAAGAAAGGTTGGCGAAGTTAATTACAAGATCGAGTTATCATATAGTGATATTCCCGGTCTTCCACCTCAGTCAGCTCAACAAGCGTTTTTGGGTTCTGAAGCTATTCCTAGTCCAGATTCCTTCTGCGCTGGGTAGATTGAACGGCAAGTCCAGGAAGGCAAAAGGAAGTTTCCTTTTATTTTTTTCTTTCTCGGAGGTCACTTCAGTTCAGTGTGAGTATCATCATTTTCGTTTTGCCATCCGAATTGGCCTCCGCTACGTTGGTATCTTCGTGGAAGTTAGCCCAAGCTAAGCTAGCCCATCATGCACGTTCTGCTTGTGTAAGAATGATGTTCCTCGTAGCTTGGGAAGAAAGTCTGGCACTCTCTGCTCCAGGAAAAACCTGCCTCAGGTGAAGACGAGCTAAGGATACTTGCGAAGAACGTCTCCGCATCAACACGTCGCCGATCAAACTCTCTATAAGTAGGCGCACTCCGTCTTCTTCTCCCTTCAACCCGCTCAAAGACAAGCCACTGCATCTAAAGAAAGACAAGCCACTAATTCGCGCGCACAAGCTAGTGAAGGCCGGGATGGCGAATCTGTTCCTGAACCAGGCGAAGCAGTATGCCGCGACGCGGCCGGCCTACCCCATGGAGCTCTTCGAGTTCATCGCCTCCAAGACGCCCCGCCATGACCTGGCATGGGACGTCGGCACCGGCAGCGGCCAGGCCGCGGCGTCGGTGAGCATCCCCTCCTCTGTTCATCTACATCCCTTCTCCTCGTGCACGATTGCGTCTTCTTCACTAGTCTCCACCAATTTACAAAAGTGACTTTTATACCTTTTTATCCGAATGTCCCTTTCCATGGATCCTTTCTATGCCTCTCGGTTTGTTTCAGCCATTCAATCAGGATCTCTGTTTTAGTTGAAAATTCAGATACACATTGTGCTGTATACTTCAGAACTGACTTGTCCCCATCTCGTCGCTGTTTGCAGCTAGCGAAGCTGTACAAGAACGTGGTGGGCACGGACACGAGCGCGCAGCAGCTCTCCTACGCGCCGCGCCTCCCTAACGTCCGCTACGTCCACACCCCGCCGGACCTTCCCCTGGCCGACCTCCACGCGGCCGTCGCGCCGCCCGGCTCCGTGGACGTCATCACCGTCGCGCAGGCCTTCCACTGGCTCAACCTGCCGCACTTCTACGCGCAGGCACGCTCCGTCCTGCGCCCCGCGCGCACGGCGGCGTCCTCGCCGCCTGGTGCTACACGGAGCCCCGCGTTGGCGCCGCCGTCGACGAGGTCTTCTGGCGCCTCTACCGCGGCTCCTCGCAGCCGCACTGGGCGCCCAACCGCAAGATGATCGACGACGAGTACCGCGGCGTCGACTTCCCCTTCGACCCCGTCCAGGGGGAGGACCACACGGGCCCCTTCGAGTTCTCCACGGAGCGGAAGATGGACCTTAACGACTATCTCACCTACATCACTTCGTGGTCGGCGTACCAGACGGCCAAGGAGAAGGGCGTCGAGTTGCTCGACGAGGACACGGTGAAGGAATTCGCGGCGGCGTGGGGCGGCGATCGCGAAGAGGTCAAGACGGTCAGCTACCCCATCTTCCTTAGGATCGGCAAGGTCAGGCCAGAATCCGAAAATGCGTGATCGATGCCACTCCATCTGGACAAAACGATCGATGATGCTTACGAAGTTACGAGTATGAAGCATATATGCAGCTGGATCTGGCACATTAACAATAAACTAGTCATAAACCATTTAAATTCAAGGTTATGGAGTATCCTACTGGGTAAATGCTAAATTATTCAACATACAGATTGGGAAGGTACAACCGTTGCGTGTATTTATAAGCTTCGTCGTTGATGGAGTGCTATGTATTTTTTTTCGATTTTTTTTCCTTTGTGTTGTGCAAACAAACCATCGCTGGTTTCACTGTCACAGTGGGAAGATAAACATCTTCCTGACTTAATAAAATTCAAAATATGGGAACTCCATCCATATGGATATGTGGTATACCGGATCTTCTAATAAACAAAAGTTTAGGACCGAGAAGCTCAGAAGCATATGCTGCAACCGCGAGCAATGCGAAAACATACTGCCTATCGACTTTCTTAAATAGAGGGGGAAAATATAAGAATGTAGTTTTGGCTCCCAAGCTCACATGTTCCTTGCTGGAAAAAAATCGAAAATAATAGTAAAAGCTTTCAAACAATTCTGAAAAAATTGGTGATGAACACATACAATTTTTCTACATACGTACAAAGTTTTGTAATAAAATGACATCTGTGCTGCTATGTACGGAAATAATTATTCAGTGCTCTAAAATAATAATTTTTAAATCCCATTTTGGCCACTGATTTTTTTTCGCATAGCAGCACAAATGTTATTTCGCCACAAAACTTAACACATATGTACATGCAACACTTGTACATGTTCGTCACCAATTTTTCCGGATTTTTTCTAGATGTTTTACTATTTTTTCAAAATATAAATTGGACAGAGCATGAGCTCGGCAACCAATGTGCATTTCTCGTAAACTTTTTTTAAAAAGGAATCAGAAAATATTAGATATGCTATCGAAGTAAGCTATTGATTCGGAGTCTTAATATAATAAACGGATACCTTGATGTCAAGTGTACTTTACTAGAAAAGAATCTTTCATGAATCTTGAGCACAAATGGGTTTCTTCTCCGGCGCGTTGGTCGGGACCGTGGCCTTGGTGACTTCTCGTCCACGATCATGAGGTAGGTCAGCCTAACCAAGGTGGTTTCCTTATTATTTTCTGTCTTTTTTGTGTTTCTTTTACTTTTTTTCTTTCGTTCTTTTCTTTTCCCGTCTCATTTTTATGTTACTCTCTATTTATTTACCCATATACATATTGTTCATATTTTCTTTTTATGTATTCCCTTTTGAGTTAAAAAATGAACATATTTTGGAAATACTCGTCTTTAATCCATAAATATATATTTTTTATTTGTCTTTCTTTTTTTGTTTCTTGTCTCCTTCTCTTCATTTTCCTTTTACGTATACAGATGAACATTTTCTTGATACTTGTGAACCTATTATATGGTGTCATGATTTTTTTTAATATGATTATTGTTTCATTAATTCTAATATTATTTTAGAACAAGCTTTTTAAAATAGAAATTATTTCAAAATGCACGAGTATTTTATTCAATACAGGTGAACATCTTCCGTAAACTAAATGAATAAAAAATGACATTTTTATTTTTGCTACTAGATATATTTAAAGCGTGATTTTACATACTTTATTGAAATATTTTTCCATTCTTAAATTTTTAAAAACGAAATATAAATTTTGAGATTTCCATGATAAATAAAAGAAATCGACCCCCTTTTAAAAAAAAAGAAGCTGTATCAGTGTTAATGGTCCGTAGCCCTTGTTACACTGGGCCTGCTCCAGCCTTTGTTTTCCTTCGTTTTGTTCAGCTGTACTGTATGTGACTTTAGTTTGGCCAGGCCCAGTATCCTGTGTCCAGTAGGCTGATGTACATAGCAGTACACATGTTTCAAAATAAAGAATAGCAGCCCAGGCATCGACGAAAAAATAGTCTTGAGATCGGAGGGGAATCAGGCTTAACTACGAGAAAATGGATATGAATTGTGCAATTTTTTGTGTAGTACTTAGTCTCCCAAAAATCCATATCGGCTCATACCTCTAAATGCACCAACTAATCCAAAATAATTTTTAAAAATGTCAAAATTCCAATTAAGTTTTGAATATACTAGATGACATTTATATTAGCACACAGAGTTTCGGGAAAAAAATGACATTTTGTGGGCTGTGAAAAAAGACAAATCCGGGTTTTTCAAAGTGACTTTTTACGCGATTGTTTTTTTGTCTTTTGCACTGGTTACAAAAAATGTCTTCTCTTCGCTAAACTTTTTGTGCTAACATAAAACGTCATGATATATATCCGGAATTTTTATTTGGATTTTTTTTGACATTTTGAAAAGTTTTTCAAAATGTTTAACATAACGGGTGCATCCGCACCAGTGAGCCACCTGTCCGTAGTCGCGTGGCATTTGTATTGATTGTCAAGTGGATTGTGCTATTTTTTGTTTCTGATGGTTGGCGCCTTGGTGGTACCTTCACAATTAATTATTGTTTATTTCTCTTTTTTGCGCAGAATAATCATCTCTTCGCTGAAGAGTAACTTTAAATTTCCATAACCAACACAAATTAACTTGAATGCAAATCGATATTTGTCTGGTCCCTTGTAGTAGTTGGCAAGGGATCGCTTAAACTTTGGGTTTGAAGCTTGATTTCGCCACTACACATACGAAGTTGCCTTGGTCAACTTTGAACATCCTTAACACGTTATACTGTCCACATACTGATAGAAGATTGCGCCGCTTTTTGTTGGTCAGAAAATGAGAGAATAAAGTTACGCACATCGATCCTATGCACGCCTCTTGAAGAAGTTTCCAAAGTTCCCCGGGGCAGGGAACAGTCAAGTTGAGTTAAACTCATAAGTGAAAAACATGGCTTTCTATGCCTTCAAATTTGTCTTGTGCACTGGAGCCATTCTTAATCCAGTCCCTTCCTTTTGGTCGCTGTTTCTTCACCTCGAGATCAGCTGCCTATGATTAGATTATGGTGTATTGGTGTGAAACGTCGTCCAAACTTCTTCTTTTTGTTCTTTATTATGGTACTGACTTCTCTGGAAAAAATAGTTGTATTTCGTGTGGCGGCTATGCTAAAACTAGGCTGCTTTTAGATCACGGAGAAAGAGGGAGAAGGGAATGTTTTTCTCCACACCTTCGGTGCTTGTTGAGTCACGCTGCATGACTATCCCAAATTAATTAAGGCCGCGTCTCTGTCTGAGTTGGCTGAGAAGTCTACTGTATAATTCATTCGAATAGATTTGAAACGATGCATCTTGTTAGACATGTAATGATCTGTACGTATACGGTACGGTGTAGTACACGACCGTATACGCACCACCATGCACGCCACCAGGAGGCTGTTTTCACGCCTATATAACATGAAGCACTAACGGGCTATCGTTTCCGCCTATTGCTGATATGGTATCAGAGCGAGAGCTCTTCCTAACCTAGCCGCCGCCGTGCGATCTACACCTGCCGCCGCCGCGCTGAGTTCCTCCCAGCCGCCGCCACAACCCATACAATCTGTCGCCGCCGCGCTATATTGCCGCCACCGCATCAAGATCCAAAACTAAAACCCAAAACCCAAGCCGCCGCCGCAAGCCATTGCCTGCCGCCGCCGCCGCATCACAACCAAAAACTTCAAAACTGTAGACACGACACGACACCGATCCTTGCCGCACTGCCATGGCGTCTTCCTCAGCCGCCCGCCTGCCGCGATCGGAACACCTCCCTCCACCAAGCTGACGCGAACCAACTTCCTATTTGGAAGACCCTCGTTCTCCCGACGATCCGCGGTGCTCATGCCTTGGGGTTCCTCGACGGCTCCGAGCCCGCCCCGCCGAAAACACTGAAGGTCGAAGATGACAACAAAAAAGAAGATCACAGTGCCCAATCCCGCCTACGCCGCGTGGGTTGCCAGGGACCAGACGGTGCTGAGCTTCCTCGTGAACTCGCTGTCGCCGGAAATCATGGCCCACGTCCTTGATCTGCAAACCTCCGCCGAGGTATGGACAGTCATCACCAACATGTTCTCCACCACCTCGAGGACCCGCATCAACCACCTCGGCGGAGCCCTCAACACGAAGAAGGTTGACATGACCACCGCCTAGTACTTCGCCAAGCTCAAGAGGTTCTCCTCCGAGCTCGCCGTGTGTAGGAAAGCCGCTTGATGATGATGAGATGATTGGATATGTCCTCAATGGCCTTGATGCAAGCTACAACGACCTCGTCTCCTCCATGAACGGAAACCCCGATACTACTCTTGATGACCTTTTCAGTCAGCTTTGCGCTCATGATCTTCGTGGCGATATGCTTGCCGAGTCAGGACAGGACTCCTTTGTGTCGTCTGCCAATGATGCTGATCGTCGTGGCAATGGTGGCCGCGACAACCGATCCTGTGGAGACAAGGGTCGGGCTGATGACCGTGGTGGTCCAAGCGATGACTACCGCGACCGTGGTGACCGTGGCGGTGACCGCGGTGACTACTGTGGTGACCGTGGCGGCCGCCGGCGTGATGATGGGCGGCGCAGTGATGGCCGCAATGATGGACGTCGTGATGGTCGACGTGATGACCGACGCTGTGATGATGGGGGGCAGTGTCGCCGTGGCAAGCATGGCCGTGCGCCCACACCCTACGTCGATGTCACCTGTCAGATATGTAAGATCTATGGACACCCTGCTAGTGACTGTTGGTGGCGTTACAAGAACGACGGCTCCGACAGTGATGATGATCAAGAGGAGAAGGGTGTCAATGCCGCCTATGGTGTTGACACTAACTGGTACGTGGACTTTGGTGCTACACATCATCTTACCGGCGAGTTGAACAAGCTCTCCGTCCACGACAAGTACATGTGACGCGACCGTGTCCACACTGCAGATGGTAATGGTATGCACATTAGTCATAATGGTCATTCAAGTATTTGCACCCCACATGAAATTCCTTACATCTTAACAAAATCTTACACATTCCTAGTGCATCAAAGAATCTTTTATTTGTTCATAAACTTGCCCTTGACTATGATGTTTTTTCGAATTTCACCCGTTTTCTTTTTTATAAAGGACCGGGTCACAAGGAGAATTCTGTTAAAAGGTCCCTTCCATGGTGGTCTATACCCTCTAGTGCATGTGTCTACTGGGTCGTCCAGCATGCTTTCGTCACAATAAAGCCATCATCCTCTACTTGGCATCGTCGTTTAGGGCATCCTTCGTCTTTTGTGGTGCAACAAGTTCTTAGGAAGCATAATATTTCGTTTACTCTAGAAATAAACCCTTATGTATGCGAATCTTGTCAACTCGCAAAGAGCCATCAATTGCCTTATCCCATCTCCAGTAGTGTTTCCACTGTTCCTTTGGAACAAGTGTTCTCTGATGTATGGGGTCCAGCACCCGCTTCTGTTGGCAAGCATTTGTACTGTAGGGACCCCGGACTAGCTGTCCGAAATACCCGATTATGCTTAACACAACGATCCCGTGATCAGTCTGTCGTTGCACATAATCCGAATTGGATACCAAAGTTTACATCCATTACAGTACCGAATAAAAGTCTTACATAAATGGTCATTTAGACCAAGTTCTTACATAGGTGCCTTCATGGGCCAAACCAAATATATCAGCGGAAGCTACGGCGTAGTAGACATCATATTCTAACGATGACAACCCGACAGGCAGCTGACTTGTGGAGATCCTTAGTTGGCGTAGAAGTCGCCATATTCCTGCTCGGCGTAGTGCTCCTCTTCGTAGTCTGGCTAGGACAATAGCCAGGGACGAAACCAATATGAGTACATTTGAATGTACTCGCAAACTACCCCAACATGAGTATGCACTCTTATTTGTTTTAAAACATCTCTATATCTTTATTGAAAAAGGTAAGAAGAGTTTTATAACCATCTTTGAAAGAAGTCCCCATCTCATTTTGTTTCTCAAAAACTCCTCCTTTTCATGACCATGGCTCACCATAGTCCATTTATTCACACAACTCCTACCACTTCATTTGGTATAGCTGTGTAACCCCATCACCATTTCAATTTCTTTTAAACTTAAAAGCTTTTCCAAAACTTGCACATGGTCAAAGTAGGGTCTCCCAGCTGTCCATATCCGAGGACTCGGCTATTCGAATAGTTTTAACCCTCTGCAGAGGTAGCACGCTTTTATCCCACATCCATCCGGCAGCTCATCGTGTCCGCCACGTCTCGCCATACAGGTGTATGCGAAGTAAGCCGCCGACCATAGCCTGTCCTTTGCTCATGCTAGTATAGGATCCTACCGCTACGAAATTATCATCATTTCCATCAACACCCAGTCCAGATTCCCGTCGGGAAACCTAAGTGTGAGGACTCGTAGTTCTGCCCGGCGAGCGAACCCTTCAATCCCCCATTCTCAGATGCCAGGACCCAGGTCAGGGGGTAGGTCGCCATGACCATCCCCTCATGGAACGAGGTCATCCTCGTTGTTGAGGAGTCCCATACTAAATGAGCAAATTATATGACTACGCCCTTTTCCCATATGTGGTGGAGGTGGTCGCACAGGGTATTGGATGGTTGACGTAAGTGCAAGGACACACTGTGCATTTTTCATAAACATCACCACTTTTCCACCTTTCCAACACAACACCGACATCTCGGCATTCCATAAACTCACAAGACATTTCAAAGGAGTTTTGAATAAACAACATTGTTTTCCCATCCTAAAGTTTTATATAAACTACTACATAGGGTGGCAAAATAATATCCATATACTTTTGAAATGAGTTTTATAAATCTTGCTTTGAGAGTAAAACATGTTATGAAAGTAGATGCATATGTTGGTAGTGCAAGCTCAGAGAATAGCTTGCCTTGCTTGGCAAAGTGATCTTGCTCTTGTTCTTCAAATTCAGCAAACTCTCCTTCCTCGATATATCCGACAACGTTCTCGTCTAATTAACAAACAAACAATGCAAACAATCACTAAGCTATACAAGCAATCATCTCAACATAACCATCATCAACATCACAATTAGCTACTGCACACATCAAACCACAAATTGATTTTCAAACAAAATTGAATTAAACACTTTTTAATTACTTCTAAATTATGGCAGAACTAGTTATTCATGTTTAATTCCACAACTTGAGTTCTGTTGGTCACAAAAATACAAACTAAAATTCTATGGAAAGCCACTGTTGTTTAGAATACAACCCAATTTGAATTGGATCATTTGGAGTTACCAAACTCCCTACACATTGGATTGAATCCAGTAGCTTAATAATCAAGTTTTAGCTACCATTTAAATTCTATTGTTCCAAAAATTAAACCCTTTTAGGGTAACTAAACATGGCTATATGTGAGCTAACAAAATTGGTCCTAACTCATTTGGATCAACCAATAAACATATTTGTCTGTTTTAGTCCAGAAGGGTTTATCTAAAGTCATCAATTCATACTACTTAATTAATTCTACCAAAATTAGGGGAGCTAACATAAGGCAGTACTAAGCTAGCAAAATTGGTTTGGAATTATTTGGACTAACAGAGCATCAGAAACAAACAAGTTAAAATTTAAACCTTCTGTAGCATTTTCAATAATATTTTTACTTATTTAATTAAATGACATGAGACCAATTGTGTTGGTTAAACAATTTCATAAGCTTTCCAGAACAGTTGAGTTTGATTTATTTGGATTCCTAAATCTCGAGATATTGAATTTCAAAGTTGGATCCAGTACTGATTATTTAGAGAAGTTTGAAATTCGAAAATTCCCTCCTCTGGATAATGTTCAAAATTCTGACTGGTGGGGCCTACATGGCAGCGGCACAGCGCGCGCGGGAAAAAGATTTAAAACCTGACGAGCGGGGCCCGCCCGTCTGTCTCTCTCTCTCTTTCATTTCTAAACGAAGCGGTACGCAACCGTTGGATTTAGATCCAACGGCCCACGTTTGCCCACGTCGACGGCAAACGTCGGCGACCTAAAACGAGCGGCGCTGCCGCGCCGGCGACGGCGAGGTGGATGAATCTCTCACCTAGAGGGCTCGGGAGGTCGCGGAGAGGATGCAGATCGACGGCGGTAGTGAGGTGGAAGCTTCTGGCCGAGTTACACTTGCTGGGGTGGAGTGGTTCGTCGGCGGCGAGGTCTCCGTCTTCCTCGGCCACGGACAGCAGCTCCGGCGAGGTTCCACGGCCGCGTCTGGGCACTGATCAAAGGGAAAAAGGGTGCGGTGAGTGCGGTGAAGCAGAGGGAAGTAAGTGCAGGCCAAAGAGGGAAGAATGGGGCAGTGTGGCGTCGTGGCCACGACGGACCTCGACGGCGGCAGTGGCTACGGCACAGCACGCCCTCCTGGCGGTGCACGGCGAATTGAGAGGGGTCAGGGAGGGAGTGGGGTGGTGTGGTGTTCGCAGAGGGTGCGGGGGTGGCTTTATAGCGCGGGATGCGGCGTACGGTGGACGGAGTGCACGGCGACGTCCACGGCGACACGGCGGAGATATTTCTCCCCAATCCGACGCGGCGGTGCGAGGGACGTGGAGACAAGGCGTTCACGGGGTCCGGACGTGTTCTAGAAGATCTCGCCAAGCGCGGCGTGTCGGGGAGCAGCGAGCTGGGCCAATTTGGTCGACGACGGCGAGCTCGCCACGGCGACAGTGGAGGGAAATCGAGGCGAGGGGCGGCGTAACTGCCCTCCTCTGCGGCGCCGCGGCTGCAGAGGCACGGGGGCGAGGGGGTGCGCGGCCAGGGGGGGTGTAACATCCCAAAATTGTAACCCAGCTTTATTAGTCAAAAATTGTGGATCAACAAAAACTTTTGTGTGTTTGTTTGATTATGGTTGTTTGAATTGTTGTTTGCTCTAGATAAGAACTTGAAGAAAAGAAAAGAAATAAAACAAGTGCTAAAACAATGAAAATAATGTGACAAGTGTCACATTTAAATCTCCAAGTGAGAATTCAAGTTTTCCTCCAAACAAAATTTCAGTGGAGAGATTGTGATCCCTCTCATTTCATCCTTAATACTTTTCTCCCTTTCTACTTTAAATTTTATTCTAACCTCTATTTTCAAATTCCAAATGTTTCTTTGACTTTGGAAATTATCAAAATCACCAAGCTACACTTCCAAAATAAATACTCCAGTGGTACCTCAAACCTTGACAAATCATTTTGAAGCAAGCTATGAAAAGAAAATTCAGAAAATCAAATTTTGGCTTGGTTCGGAATTTGGTCGAGCACATGGTGATCACCACGGTGTTCTTCCCTAAACCGAAAATCCAATCCAAATCCAAGCTCAATTCGGTGCAAACCCGTGCCATTGGTGTTTCCACTCACTCACCTCACCTCACTCACTCGAAGGAAGATGAAGAGACGCGCTCGTTGACTCCAGAGGAAGCAGGCCGAAGCTCCACGCCATTGCCGTCCTCGGAGCTCTGCCGCACGGGTCATCTCCATGGAGAGAGCAGACGCAACGCTGAGACGACGCCGCGCCTGCCCGCCGCCACACCACCCAACTCCCTCTGCTCCTGCCCGACGAGACCACACCGCCGCAGAAGTCCCTCGTGCGCACCGTCCGTGCCAGAGCACGCCGCGCGTCATGGCGACGCCGAGGTCAACGAGAGCGCCGCACGCCTCCGCACTGCCCCACCTCACCCTCGTGTTCCACCTGCTTCACCGCAACGCCACGAGCACCACAGCCCCCTCTTCGGTGAACCCTACCACACCCTACCACCTCCAGTGCATGCGCCCGTGCTCGCCGTACGCCATGGCGAACAGAGCACGGCACCGCAAGCTCGCGCGCAACCTCTGCTTCCCCTCGACCACCCGACCGCACCTGCAGCAGCCCCTAGCTCACCGCAACCTCCCAGACACCTCCAGGAGGACACCGCACCTCTCCTACCCCCTCTGCACTTCCGTGCCATTGATGGCCGTGGGAGAGCTCCGCTATAAAAACCACCCCGCAGCCCCTCTCTTCTCCACACATCGCCAGCACTTCCCCCTCACACCCCTCACACCCGTGCATCGCCAGGAGGGCGAGCACGCCACCACAGCCATCGTGCACGAGCTCGGCTGTGCACTGCCGCACCGAAGAAGAGGTCGATCACGGCCGCGCACGTGCTGTGCTCCCCCTCTCTCTTCTCTGCACTACAACAGCCTCACCATTACCACCGCACCCTCCCGCACTCACTCCCTCTTTGTTTCGTGCCCAGAAGCGACGCAGGGGACTCGCCGGAGTTGGAGCACGGCCGAGGAAGCTGCGGAGCTCGCTGCCGACGAACCAGACCTCCCCATCAAGCACCAGTCCTCCAGCGACCTTCCCCGAGCCTCCGCCGTCGATCACAGCCTCGCCGCATCTACCCGAGCCCTCTAGGTGAGCCCTTGACCCACCTCGCCGTCGCCGGAGCCACGGCACCGTCGTGCTCCGGTACTCGCCGATGCGATAGAACCTCAGCCGTTGGATTTAATCCAACGGTAGCTTACCGCTTCGTCTCGTTAAGACACCGACAAGCGGGACCACACACGTCAGACTTTTAAACTTTTCCAGTGCGGGAACATTTTCCCGTTGAGTCACTGACGTGTAGGCCCCACATGTCATTTTTCTCCACATTATCCAAATCAATTAGATTTTCTAAATTTAAAATCCAGAAGGATTCAGTACTGGTCTGAACTTTGGAAATTCAATATCTCGAGTTCTATAAATCCAAATAGAACAAACTCAAATGTTCTGGAAAGCTTAATGAAATTATTTAACTTACCAAAGTGGTCATCTCAATTTAGTTAAATAACAAAAGAGTATTAGTAAAAATGCCACAGAAGGTTTAAAACACCAAACTAGTGGTTTCTGGAGTTATGTTAATCCAAACCACTTGAAACCAATTTTGGTAGCTTTGTATTAGGATCCTTAGCTCCCCAAATTTTGGTAGAATTAATTGAGTAGTGTAAACTCCTAGCCTTTGGTTGAACTTCAGTGCACCCTCTGCACTAAACCAATTAGTGTGAATTAATAGTAGGTCCAATTAAACTAAACCCAATTTTGTCAGGTCACATACAACCAAGGTTAGTTATCCCTAAAAGAATTTAATTTTTGGAGCAACCTAATTTGTTTGGTAGCTAAAACTTGATTAAAGTCCTTCTGAACTAAAACAAATGTGTAGGGAGGTTGGCAACTCCAAATGACCCCAATCCAATTGGGTGGTCTTCTACACATCAGTAGCTATCCATAGAATTTTAGTTTGAAATTTTGTGACCAACATAGATTAAATGGTGAATTAATTGGTGTACAACTAGTTCTGCCTTAGTTTGAAAACAATTAAATAAAGATTAATTCAATTAAATTAAAACCACCTTGTGTTGCTTGATGTGTGCAGTAGCTAATTGTAGCATTTGTGATTGTAATGATGTGATGATGCTTGAGTTAGAGTAGTAATTGTTTGTCTTGCTTGTTTAACGTTTAGACGATACCGTTGACGGATTTATCGAAGAAGGAGGTTTCGTTGAACCCGAAGATCAGGACCAGTACACTGTGTTGAACAAGGCAAGCTACTTCACTGAGCTTGCATTTATATACATCTATTTTAGTCTCAGAGTTTTCCAAGGAATCAATGATTTTTAGAAAAATCCCTTTTGCAAAATACCTGAAAACTATTTTGCCACCTTATGTAGAAGTATAAAGTAGTTATTTAAAACTATAAGTTGGGAAAAACAATGTTTTCAAAACTCCTTTGAAGGTACTTGGATGAAGGTGAAATGCCGAAAGGTCGGTATTAAGTTGGAAAATGGTGGTGTTGTTTTGGAAAAGTGCACATTGTGTCCTAACACTATGGCGACCAACAATAACCGGTGCGAACCACATTTACCCACATATGGGCAAGGGCGTAGTCATATAATTTGCTCGTGTTAGTACTGGATGCCTCAATAACGAGGATAACCTCGTTCCATGAGGGGATGGTCTGAGGACCTACCCCCTGACCTGGGTCCTCTTAATAGAAGTCTACCGGAAGCCGTATGACGTAAAGGAGAAGAGGATTGAAGGGCTCCCTTGGTCCGCCGGACAGAACTACGAGTCCTCACACTTAGTTTCTGAGGATTTAAGTGTCGATGGAAAGTGTCGTAGAGGCAGGGTCCTATACTAGCATGAGCAAAGGACAGGCTATGGCCGGAACTCAACTTCGCATACCTCTGGTATGGCGGGACGTGGCTGACACGATGAGTGACCGGAAGGGTGTGGAAAAGCGTGCTACCTCTGCAGAGGTAAAACTATTCGAATAGCCGAGTCCTCGGATATGGACAGTTGGGAGGCTGTCTTAAGACCATGTGCAAGTTTTATAAAATATTGAGTTATGAAAGGAAATGAAGTGGAAAGGTTGCATACCTGTACCAATGATTTGGTACGAGGTTGTGATGGGTTTTGGGAACCATGATTTGGGATGTGGTTGGATAACGAGGAGTTTCGGGGAAACAGCTAAAATGATGTCTTCTTAAGGATAGTTTGTAAAAATTTCTTCTACCCCTTTTCAGAAAAGGCTTTCTTTTAAGATGTTCAAAGCTAAGTAAAAGTTTTCAGACTAAAACTAGTGCTTACTCTAGTTGGGGTAGTTTGCGAGTACATTCAAATGTACTCATATTGGTTCGTCCCTGCTATTGTCTTAGCCAGATTTCGAGGAGCCCTACGTTGAAGAGAGTTCGGCGACGTCTATGCAAACTAGGATCTTCATAAGTCAGCTGCCTGTCGGGTGTTGTTTGAATGGATTAGCCCTACTACCGTAGCTTCCGCTGAATAAAGATGATTTGGCCCTTGAAGGCACCTATGTATAATTAGGCCAGTATGGCCATGTGTGTAAGACTTGAAACTCGTATTGTATGGAGTAAACTTTGATATTCAGTTCGGATTATGTGCAACGACATACTGATCACGGGATCGTTGTGTTAAGCATAATCGGGTATTTCGGACGGCAGTCCGGGGTCCCCACAGGGGGCCTGGGGAGCGCGGAAACGGCGAGCACGGTCGCGGCGACACGGCGATGGTCGTCGGGGCTGGAGTCGATGACGGTTTTGCAGAAACCCCCCCCCCCCCCCCCCCGCTCCTTCTTTTCTTTATCACAACTAGGTCCTTCTCTGTTTCTTTTTAAAACCAGAAGGTTTTCTAGGATTTAATTAGGGCACTTAAACATTTTAGAAAAATTTGCAAAAATTTGTGGGGCCTTCCCATAATGTACAGAAGCTCCACAAAAATTGGCATAAAATAATAAAATGTTTTGAAACATTTTCTTTTATAGTACTTTGTTTATGTTATTTTAATTTATTTCATTTGTTTTTATTTTGAATTTTAAAACTAGTTCAAAAATAATATTTGAGAGGGGAAAGTGGTAGGAACAAAATGGGGAGTGTTTACATTACAACTCCACTGACTTTGGTTTGAAAATAATTGAGTTTGTCACTTGGAGATTTTCATGTGACAACTTGTCACTTTTATTTTTCTTGCTTTGATTTTATATTTTGTTTTCTTTCTTTCTTACTAGTGTTCACTAGTGCAAACACTCACACAACAGCAAGAACAACATCTCAAGTAACAAAAGCAATTAACATACAATAAACAACAAAAGTTTTTGTTGGCTCTCATTTTTGGAATATAATCCTGATAATAATTTTGGGATGTTACAATCCTTCCCCCCTTAAAATAAATCTCGTCCCGAGATTTGCTAGGCCTGGGTACTAAGGAGGTCTGGAAATTCGCTTCGAAGATAATCTTCGCGTTCCCAAGTTGCTTCTTCTTCAGAGTGGTTAGTCCACTGGACTTTGTAAAACTTGATCGCACGTCTTCGGGTAACACGAACATCTTCTTCGAGAATTTTGAGGGGTCTCTCACGATAAGTCAGGTCTTGGTTCAGGTCGATGGAGAGGTGGTCGATGTTTTTGAAAACATCAGGCTGGTCAGGAACTTCAAGACACTTCCGGAGCAAGGAAATGTGGAAGACATCATGATAATCTCCTAACTCCTGGGGTAACTCCAGCTGATAGGATACTTCTCCTCGACGAGCAATGACCTTGAAGGGTCCAATATACCTTGGCGCTAACTTTCCTTTGACATGGAAACGCTGCATTCCTTTAAGGGGTGTCACTCGGAGATAAACATGATCTCCGATACTGAAAGTGAGGTCACGGCGCTTGGTGTCAGCATAACTCTTCTGACGGGATTGGGCAGTTTTGAGCGTTCACGAATAAGCTGAACTTGCTCTTCAGCTTCACGGAGGGTATCTGGTCCAAACAATTTGCCTTCTCCGTATCGGACCAATTCAGGGGTGTACGACACTTCTTGCCGTAAAGGGCTTCAAAAGGGGCCATTTGCAGACTGGACTGATAACTGTTGTTGTACGAGAATTCTGCAAACGGAAGGCAATCTTCCCACTTGGAACCATAGGATAGAACACATGCGCGAAGCATGTCCTCCAATATCTGGTTCACTCGCTCAGTTTGGCCATCGGTCTGGGGATGATAAGCTGTGCTAAATGCTAACTTGGTTCCGAGGGCTTCATGAAGGGATTTCCAGAACCTTGAGGTGAATTGCGTGCCTCTATCAGATACAATCTTCTTAGGCACACCATGCAGGCTCACTATTCTGGAAATATACAAGTCGGCCAACTGATGTCCCCGATAGGTGGTGTTGACAGGGATGAAATGGGCAACCTTGGTCAGTCGATCAACGATGACCCAGATTGAATCATGGCCTCGGTTGGATCTTGGAAGTCCGGTAATAAAATCCATTCCAATCTCATCCCACTTCCACTCGGGAATTTTCAAAGGTTGAAGCAATCCAGCGGGTCGCTGATGTTCAGCCTTAACTCGCTGGCAGATGTCACACTTGGCTACGAATGAACCAATCTCTCGCTTCATTCCATGCCACCAAAATCTTCCTCGAAGGTCTTGGTACATTTTGGTTCCGCCGGGGTGGATTGAGTAAGGGGTCTCATGGGCCTCCTTCAGGATTAACTCCTTAAGTTCCGTGACATTGGGCACACAGATACGGTCATTGAATTTCAGCACTCCTCAGCATCTTCGGTAAAACCGGGTGCTTTGCCGAGGGAAATCTTTTCCTAATTCCCTCTATGCTTTCATGACCTTTTTGGGCTTCTTTGATTTGATCCATCAGGGTTGGGGTTAACTCTAAATTGGCGAGATAACCATGGCTAACAAGCTCTAGTCCAAAATCTTGGAACTCTTTGAACAAGGCTGGCTGTTCGGCTTGGATCAGGGCATTCAGGGTGCAAGGTTTGCGACTAAGGGCATCGGCAACTACATTAGCCTTTCCAGGGTGATAATGGATTCCAATATCATAATCCTTGATTAATTCCATCCATCTCCTCTGTCGCAGGTTCAGATCTTTCTGGGTGAAAATATACTTCAAGCTTTTGTGATCTGTATAGACCTCGCAGCGATGTCCCGCAAGATAGGGACGCCACTTCTTAAGAGCAAAGACTACAGCAGCTAACTCCAAGTCATGGGTTGGGTAATTCTCTTCATGCGGTCGCAACTGCCGGGACAGATACGACACAACTTTGCCTTCTTGCATCAGAACGCAACCAAGTCCGAGGCGTGATGCATCGCAATACACGTCGAAACTCTGGGTGACGTCTGGCATGATCAGGATTGGGGCTGAGGTTAGTCTCTTCTTCAGTTCTTGGAAACTATCCTCACACTTCTGAGTCCATTCAAATTTCTTGTCCTTCTTCAACAGTTGGGTCAGAGGTTTGGCTATACTGGAAAATCCTTCAACGAACTTGCGGTAATAACCGGCAAGTCCGAGAAAGCTTCGGATTTCAAAAACATTGGTTGGGGATAACCAGTCAAGAATGGCTTGTATCTTCTCAGGGTCAACAGAAATTCCTCCAGCGGATACAATATGTCCAAGAAATGCCACTTCACTGAGCCAAAACTCACACTTGCTAAGTTTGGCATACAGCTGGTGCTCTTGGAGGGTTCCAAAACTAGACGCAGGTGTTCAGCATGCTCTCTTCGGTCTTGGAATAAATAAGGATGTCATCAAGGAAAACTACCACGAACTTGTCGAGGTACTCCATGAAAATCTTGTTCATGAGATTCATGAAATAGGCTGGGGCATTGGTCAGACCAAAGGACATGACGGTGTATTCAAACAAACCGTAACGGGTGGTGAAGGCGGTCTTGGGAATATCTGTCTCTCGGATCTTCAACTGATGGTAACCTGTCCGAAGATCGATCTTTGAAAAGACTCGGGCTCCGTTCATTTGATCGAACAGATCCTCGATCTTGGGAAGAGGGTACTTGTTTTTAATGGTCACGTCATTCAGCTTGCGATAATCCACACACAGGCGTGTGGTACCGTCTCTCTTGTCCACAAAAATAATGGGTGATCCCCATGGTGAAGCGCTTGGGCGGACAAGACCTTTGCTTAGCATATCAGCCAACTGCTTCTTCAACTCAACCAGTTCTTCCGGATTCATCCGATAAGGCTTTTGGGATATGGGGGATGTTCCTGGGATAAGCTCAATTATGAACTCAATATCCCTGTCTGGCGGCATACCAGGCAATTCTTCTGGGAAAACATCCTTGAACAGATGAACAACACGGATCTCATCTAGGGCGGGTCGAGCTATGCTCTCATGGCATCCGGGTCTGGTCTGGCTGGTCTCAGATGCATACTCCACTTCAACTCCATCATCAGAAGTGAGAGAAACAGCTCTTCGGGCACAGTCAATACGACCGTGGTACTTGGCTAACCAATCCATTCCAAGAATAACATCTATGCCTTGGTTTCCTAAGATAATTAGGTCGGCTGCAAACCTTCCTCCTCCAATTTCTATGGGGGTTTCGGAACACATCTGGTTGGTTTTGGCTAACAGTCCTGGGGTTTGTACCAACATTGGTTTGGGTAAAAGACTCCCGACTAAACCTCCCTTAGAAACAAACTCTTTGGTAATAAACGAATGGGTAGCACCAGAATCAAACAGAACAGTTGCAGGTACTGAGTTGACAAGAAACGTACCCAGCACAACATCTGGCGCTTCTTCAGCCTCTTCAGCATTGATGTGGTGCAGACGGCCTCTGACAACAGCAGCATTCCCGCGGGGTGCGGCATTCTTGCCATTACCATTTCCATTGCGGCCTGACCATTGTTCGGTGCAGGTGCATTGGGGCGTTGGACAGGCTTCTTGGGATTGGGGCATTCTCTGGAGTAGTGACCTTTGTTGCCACATTCAAAGCAGACAACATTGGCATTGGGGTTGAAGTTGTTGAAGTTTCCTCTGGGACGGTTATTGTCATTGGGGCGGTTGAAGTTGTTCGGGCGGTTAGGGAAATTGGGGCGTGGAACTTGGGGTGGACGATAGGCAGGCCTGGGGTTCTGCTGAAAGATACGGGTTTCTGGCTGCTCGAACCTTCCTGAGCATTCATCCTCCTCTTGCGACCTTCATACATAGACTTGCGCTTGGTCTCCAGTGGATGGCTTTGTCCACAAGTGACTCCAGATCACGGAAGTCATGGATAACCAGAGCACACTGCAGTTCATCATGAAGTCCACTCATGAAACGCTCCATCTTCTTCTCTTCTTTGTCGGTGTCATCAGGAGCATACCGAGATAAGTCGGTAAACTCCTCAAGATAACCGACCACATCTCTACTTCCCTGCCTCAGCTTACGGAACTCATCCTTCTTCCTCTCAATGAGTCCATAGGGAATGTGCTTCTTGCGGAACTTCTCCTGGAACTCAGCCCAGTTGATAACATGACCAGCTGGCTGGAGAGTCTTGGTAGTTTCCCACCAAGCTCTTGCAGGTCCAGCGAGATAGTGGGTTGCATACACACTTTCTCATTTCTCCCACAGCAGCAACTTCCAGATTGTTGTCGATGGTGCGAAGCCAATCATCGGCTTCTAGTGGGTGAAGTCCCTTGGAGTAGGTGGGTGGGTTGGTCTTCTGAAAATCACCCAAGGTAGATCGCTGGTTTCCATCGCCATTGCCGTTACCACCATTGTTGTTGTTGTTGTTGTTGTTGTTGTAAGCGGCTGCGAGTTGTTGTAAGGCAGCGAGATGAGCTTGGCGCTCTTGCCGGGCATTTTCACGCTCCTCCATGATAAGCGCGAGAAGTTGGGTGGGGGTTGGGTCCGGTGGTGGTGGTGCTGATCCTGATCCTTCCGCATTGCTGCGACGGGGTGGCATCCTGAAGCACACCGGGTATAAGAGACAAGGCAAGAAAAGTTCGACTAAGGGAAAAGATGATCTCTCAAGTGGTTGATTAATCCTAAGATTTATATGAAAATAGTTCACACAGATTTAAACAAGACAAACATACTTATATTTCACAAACAACACATCAAAGAGTTCACATCAACATCAAGCTTACAACCTCAAGCTTACAACATCACCTTACATCTAGGATACATAACATCTGGTTTCCAAAAGAACCACTACTACTACTCGACTAGCTATAGGGGGTCAACCTAATCCTGCGGTAGTGATCAAGTCACTCGCCTACTGAGGTGGAACCTCCAGCTCTAACACGTCAGCATCTGACTGGTAGGCTGGCTCCTCGGGATCCTCCTCCTCGTCCTCGAGAACTGGCTCGAGTGGCTCCTCCTCCTCGTCAACTAACTCCTCCTCATCAGTCCATCTCCTCCACGAAGTCATCATCGTCACTGAGGAAAGCGTCGTTCTCCTTGCGGAGATCCTCGCCCTCCTCCTCCATCTCGTCAGTATGGTGCTCTAGATCCTCAATCAGTCCATCCTGCTCTGCCACCTTCGTGCGGAGCTTCACGATAGTCTTCCTCAGCTGGGCCCTCTTCCTGAGAAGAGCAACCTTCTCCACCATCAGCTTCATCTCGTTCTCGCGAAGCTCAACGAGCGACTCGCGGTCGAAGTGGAGCTGAATCCTAGTGCGCAACAGATCATCCTGAGTGCACTGAAGTAAGATCTCCATGTCCATGATGTAGCTCCCAAACATCGGGTGGTAAGGTGAAGGAGTAGGGTGTCCATCACAGTTGCGCCTCCCGTAGAACCGGAAACGGGAGTCTACTAACTCCGCCTTGTGCTCCTCACAAAGTCGGGCTAGCATCCTCTGTGTAGCAGTACAGAGACCATCAACCCAGGTGGCCTCCTTGGTGGTGAAGATGAGCGTCCTGGAATTGGGAGACTTGATGTTCCTGCGAACTGACGATCTGATGAGCCAGCTCAGCCTTCCGACACCGTGAACATCAATCTGAGCTCCCTCAAACTCTGGAGCGGGGCGACCTAACAGCTTGGTCAACTCGAACAAGTCCCTCTCAAACGTCAGCTTGCTGTCCTTCTCCAGCTGAACGAACTCGGTCCAGTGGAGTGCCATCTACAGTTTTTAAGCAAAATTTTAAGTTAGTTAGGTGACAAGTATATCAAAATTTTAATATAGTAGGGCAACAAGTGAGTCAAATTTTAAACTTAATGAGAGGTGTACAAAATTTTAGGGATACAAGGAAAATGTAATATTTAATGAGAGTAAAATTTTGCATAAGTAAGAGGATTGGAGATAAGCAATTTTCGAAAATACTTCATTCCTTTCTTTTTAGAAATTCATCTTTTGTAACATTTGACAAACGACCATGCTAACTAAGGTTTCCTAAAGTCAGGATGGCTCTGATACCAAGTCTGTGGGGACCCCGGACTAGCTGTCCGAAATACCCGATTATGCTTAACACAACGATCCCGTGATCAGTCTGTCGTTGCACATAATCCGAATTGGATACCAAAGTTTACATCCATTACAGTACCGAATAAAAGTCTTACATAAATGGTCATTTAGACCAAGTTCTTACATAGGTGCCTTCATGGGCCAAACCAAATATCAGCGGAAGCTACGGCGTAGTAGACATCATATTCTAACGATGACAACCCGACAGGCAGCTGACTTGTGGAGATCCTTAGTTGGCGTAGAAGTCGCCATATTCCTGCTCGGCGTAGTGCTCCTCCTCGTAGTCTGGCTAGGACAATAGCCAGGGACGAAACCAATATGAGTACATTTGAATGTACTCGCAAACTACCCCAACATGAGTATGCACTCTTATTTGTTTTAAAACATCTCTATATCTTTATTGAAAAAGGTAAGAAGAGTTTTATAACCATCTTTGAAAGAAGTCACCATCTCATTTTGTTTCTCAAAAACTCCTCCTTTTCATGACCATGGCTCACCATAGTCCATTTATTCCACAACTCCTACCACTTCATTTGGTATAGCTGTGTAACCCCATCACCATTTCAATTTCTTTTAAACTTAAAAGCTTTTCCAAAAACTTGCACATGGTCAAAGTAGGGTCTCCCAGCTGTCCATATCCGAGGACTCGGCTATTCGAATAGTTTTAACCCTCTGCAGAGGTAGCACGCTTTTATCCCACATCCATCCGGCAGCTCATCGTGTCCGCCACGTCTCGCCATACAGGTGTATGCGAAGTAAGCCGCCGACCATAGCCTGTCCTTTGCTCATGCTAGTATAGGATCCTACCGCTACGAAATTATCATCCTTTCCATCAACACCCAGTCCAGATTCCCCGTCGGGAAACCTAAGTGTGAGGACTCGTAGTTCTGCCCGGCGAGCGAACCCTTCAATCCCCCATCTCAGATGCCAGGACCCAGGTCAGGGGGTAGGTCGCCATGACCATCCCCTCATGGAACGAGGTCATCCTCGTTGTTGAGGAGTCCCATACTAATATGAGCAAATTATATGACTACGCCCTTTTCCCATATGTGGTGGAGGTGGTCGCACAGGGTATTGGATGGTTGACGTAAGTACAAGGACACACTGTGCATTTTTCATAAACATCACCACTTTTCCACTTTTCCAACACAACACCGACATCTCGGCATTCCATAAACTCACAAGACATTTCAAAGGAGTTTTGAATAAACAACATTGTTTTCCCATCCTAAAGTTTTATATAAACTACTACATAGGGTGGCAAAATAATATCCATATACTTTTGAAATGAGTTTTATAAATCTTGCTTTGAGAGTAAAACATGTTATGAAAGTAGATGCATATGTTGGTAGTGCAAGCTCAGAGAATAGCTTGCCTTGCTTGGCAAAGTGATCTTGCTCTTGTTCTTCAATTCAGCAAACTCTCCTTCCTCGATATATCCGACAACGTTCTCGTCTAATTAATAAACAAACAATGCAAACAATCACTAAGCTATACAAGCAATCATCTCAACACAACATCATAACATCACAATTAGCTACTGCACACATCAAACCACACAATTTGGTTTTCAAAAAATTGAATTAAACATTTTTAATTAAGTCCAAATTATGGCAGAAACTAGTTATTCATGTTTAATTCCACAACTTGAGTTCTGTTGGTCACAAAAATACAAACTAAAATTCTATGGAAAGCCACTGATGTGTAGAATACAACCCAATTTGAATTGGATCATTTGGAGTTACCAAACTCCCTACACATTGGATTGAATCCAGTAGCTTAATAATCAAGTTTTAGCTACCATTTAAATTCTATTGTTCCAAAAATTAAACCCTTTTAGGGGTAACTAAACATGGCTATATGTGAGCTAACAAAATTGGTCCTAACTCATTTGGATCAACCAATAAACATATTTGTTGTTTTAGTCCAGAAGGGTTTATCTTAAAGTCAACAATTAATACTACTTAATTAATTCTACCAAAATTAGGGGAGCTAACACAAGGCAGTACTAAGCTAGCAAAATTGGTTTGGAATTATTTGGACTAACAGAGTATCAGAAACAAACAAGTTTAGATTTTAAACCTTCTGTGGCATTTTCAATAATACTTTTTAACTATTTAATTAAATGACATGAGACCAATTGTGTTGGTTAAACAATTTCATAAGCTTTCCAGAACATTGAGTTTGATTTATTTGGATTCCTAAATCTCGAGATATTGAATTTCAAAGTTGGATCCAGTACTGATTATTTAGAGAAGTTTGAAATTCGAAAATTCCCTCCTCTGGATAATGTTCAAAATTCTGACTGGTGGGCCTACATGGCAGCGGCACAGCGCGCGCGGGAAAAAGATTTAAAACCTGACGAGCGGGGCCCGCCCGTCAGTCTCTCTCTCTCTTTCATTTCTAAACGAAGCGGTACGCAACCGTTGGATTTAGATCCAACGGCCCACGTTTGCCCACGTCGACGGCAAACGTCGGCGACCTAAAACGAGCGGCGCTGCCGCGCCGGCGACGGCGAGGTGGATGAATCTCTCACCTAGAGGGCTCGGGAGGTCGCGGAGAGGATGCAGATCGACGGCGGTGGTGAGGTGGAAGCTTCTGGCCGAGTTACACTTGCTGGGGTGGAGTGGTTCGTCGGCGGCGAGGTCTCCGTCTTCCTCGGCCACGGACAGCAGCTCCGGCGAGGTTCCACGGCCGCGTCTGGGCACTGATCAAAGGGAAAAAGGGTGCGGTGAGTGCGGTGAAGCAGAGGGAAGTAAGTGCAGGCCAAAGAGGGAAGAATGGGGCAGTGTGGCGTCGTGGCCACGACGGACCTCGACGGCGGCAGTGGCTACGGCACAGCACGCCCTCCTGGCGGTGCACGGCGAATTGAGAGGGGTCAGTGAGGGAGTGGGGTGGTGTGGTGTTCGCAGAGGGTGCGGGGTGGCTTTATAGCGCGGGATGCGGCGTACGGTGGACGGAGTGCACGGCGACGTCCACGGCGACACGGCGGAGATATTTCTCCCCAATCCGACGCGGCGGTGCGAGGGACGTGGAGACAAGGCGTTCACCGGGGTCCGGACGTGTTCTAGAAGATCTCGGCCAAGCGCGGCGTGTCGGGGAGCAGCGAGCTGGGCCAATTTGGTCGACGACGGCGAGCTCGCCACGGCGACAGTGGAGGGAAATCGAGGCGAGGGGCGGCGTAACTGCCCTCCTCTGCGGCGCCGCGGCTGCAGAGGCACGGGGGCGAGGGGGTGCGCGGCCAGGGGGGCCTGGGGAGCGCGGAAACGGCGAGCACGGTCGCGGCGACACGGCGATGGTCGTCGGGGCTGGAGTCGACGACGGTTTTGCAGAACCCCCCCCCCCCCCCCCCCTGCTCCTTCTTTTCTTTTATCACAACTAGGTCCTTCTCTGTTTCTTTTTAAAACCAGAAGGTTTTCTAGGATTTAATTAGGGCACTTAAACATTTTAGAAAAATTTGCAAAAATTTGTGGGGCCTTCCCATAATGTACAGAAGCTCCACAAAAATTGGCATAAAATAATAAAATGTTTTGAAACATTTTCTTTTATAGTGCTTTGTTTATGTTATTTTAATTTATTTCATTTGTTTTTATTTTTGAATTTTAAAACTAGTTCAAAAATAATATTTGAGAGGGGAAAGTGGTAGGAACAAAATGGGGAGTGTTTACATTACAACTCCACTGACTTTGGTTTGAAAATAATTGAGTTTGTCACTTGGAGATTTTCATGTGACAACTTGTCACTTTTATTTTTCTTGCTTTGATTTTATATTTTGTTTTCTTTCTTCTTACTAGTGTTCACTAGTGCAAACACTCATACAAACAGCAAGAACAACATATCAAGTAACAAAAAGCAATTAACATACAACAAACAACAAAAAAGTTTTTGTTGGCTCTCCTTTTTGGAATATAATCCTGATAAATTTTTTTGGGATGTTACATGTACTATGTAAGCTTCATTGATGATTTTAGCAAGTTCACTTGGATTTATTTGCTCAAACAACATTCTGATGTTTATGAAGTCTTCTTAAATTTTCAAAAACTCGTTGAACGCAAGTTTAATAGGAAAATTATCACTATGCAAATTGATTGGGGGTGAATATGAAAAACTCCATGGTTTCTTCCAAAAAGTAGGCATCACTCATAATGTTTCTTGTCCACATGCTCATCAACAAAATGGTTCAGCTGAACGCAAACATCGTCATATTGTCGAAGTCGGGTTAGCCTTGCTTGCTCATGCATCCATACCTCTAATTTTTTTGGATGAAGCTTTTCTTACAACAACATTTCTCATAAATATGCTTCCGAGTAAGGTTCTAAATTTCGAAACACCTGTTGAGCGTTTCCTCCAAACCAAACCAAACTATGAATCTCTTAGGATTTTTGGTCGTGCCTGCTGGCCTAACTTGCGTCCATACAATAAACACAAGCTTGCATTCCGTTCTACTCAATGTGTCTTCCTAGGGTATAGCCCTATTCACAAAGGAGTTAAATGTCTCAATCCAAAAACAGGACGTGTATATATTTCTAGAGATGTTGTCTTTGATGAAAATGTCTTCCCCTTTGCCTCCCTAAATCCGAATGCTGGCCAGTGCCTCCGTCAGGACATTCTCCTTTTACCACATGACTCCCTTTCTCCATTATCACATGTTGGGGATGCACCACTTGATTACCCTATGACTGTGCCATTTATACCTGTTGTAACTGATCAACAAAATGCAGAGCACATTGTTGCAGATGATCGCTCTCAAGACAATGAAGATCCAGAAAAAAAAATTGGCTGAAAATGATGCAGAAATGGATACAAATGACCACCCATAAATTACGGAAGAAGACGAACTGGGCGCCGGATCCGAGGCTGATTCTCATGCAGCTTCTGATTCGGTCGATGTCCGATCTGTCCCCAGCTGTGCACACGCACAACCCGATGCACCGGTCGTTGTCCCCGACAGCGCGGTCTCGCTCTGTATCCCCAACTCCCACGACGTGCTCCCGCTCCGCGTCCCCGGTGCTGTCCCCGCCTCCCCGCGGTCACGTGAAGCCACCGGATACGCCTGCGCCCAGAAAACGACGCGGCCGTCCGCCTAAGCGTCGTATAGCGCCAGAATCTGGTGCAGCGGGATCTTCTGTGCCTCGCAATGCTGCACCAACCCCTGCTGCTCCTTCTTCGCTTGGAGTTCGCACACGGCTTACAAAGGTATACGGCAACCAAAAATTTACAGAGATAGTTGTGTTCGCTATGGTTTGCTTGCCTCTACAGGTGAGCCTCACTCCCTCAATGAAGCACTTGATGATCCAAATTGGTGCAAGCAATGGAGGAGGAGTATGATGCTTTGCTTCAAAACAAGACATGGCATCTTGTTCTCCGAGTTCTAACAAACATCTTATTGATTGCAAATGGGTATATCGTATTAAGAAACGTGCAGATGGAACAATTGACAGATATAAAACTCGCCTAGTTGAAAAAGGATTCAAACAAAGGTATGGTATTGATTATGAGGATAGTTTTAGTCCTGTTGTTAAGGCTGCTACTATCAGAACTATTTTAGCCATTTCTGTCTCAAGAGGATGGAGCCTGCAGCAGCTAGACGTCAAGACACGTTTCTACATGGTGTTCTGGAACAGCAGGTTTATATGAAACAACCTCCTGGTTTTGAAAGTTCACACTTTCCTGATTACATTTGCAAACTTGATAAAGCTTTAATGGTTTAAAACAAGCCCCTCGAGCATGGTTTTCCAGACCCAGTTCCAAACTACATGATCTCGGTTTTACACCCTGAAAGCTGATACATCTTTGTTTCTCTATCAAAGATCAGATATAACTAATATGTGTTGATTTATGTTGATGCCATTATAGTGACAAGTTCCTCAGATTCAGCTATTTCAGCTTTGCTTCGAGATCTCAATGATAATTTTGCTATCAGGGATTTAGGTGACCTACACTTCTAACTTGGTATTGAAGTGAAGAAAATTCAGCATGGTTTGATATGGACACAAGAAAAGTATGCTTTGGATTTACTTCAAAAAGTTGGCATGACCCAATGTAAGTCTGCACCTACACCATTGTCTTCCACCGAGCCTCTTTCTCTTGTTAATGGTGAGCTCCTTGGTTCGGATGATAGCACAAAATATCGCAGTATTGTTGGTGCCTTTAGTATCTTAATTTGACAAGACCAAATTTATCTTTTTCGTGAACAAGGATTGTCAATATTTACATGCTCCTACAACAACATTGGACTGCAGTGAAGAGAATTTTATGTTATGTCAAGGGTATTGTGGGCCTTCGAATAACTTTTCAGAAGTCATCCTCTACTCTTTTGAGTGCTTTTTCAGATGCAGACTAGGCTGGATGCCCTGATGAACGACGCACCACTGGAGGTTTTGTTGTTTTCTTTAGTCCGAATCTGGTATCTTGGAGTGCAGAAAACAAGATTACAATATCAAGATCAAGTACAGAAGCAGAATATAAATCCTTAGCTAATGCTACTACTGAAATTGATATGGGTTGAAGCTTTGCTTGGTGAACTTGGAGTCACTCTTCAACAACGACCATGTTATGGTGTAACAATTTGGGTGCCACATACTTGCCAGCAAATCCAGTGTTTCATTTTATTCGAGAGAGAGTGCAAACAATAAGTTGGATGTTAAGTTTGTTTCTAGTAAGGATCAAGTTGCTGATGGTTTTACCAAAGCACTTCCTGTTAGACATTTGCTAGAATTTAGACGTAATCTGAATCTTCTGCGAAGTTCAGATTAAAGGGAGCTGTTAGACATGTAATATGATTTGTATGTATATGGTACGGTGTAGTACACCGACCGTATACACACCACCATGTAAGCCACCGTGGAGGCTGTTTCCACGCCTATATAACATGAAGCACGAAGCCCTAACGGGCTATCGTTTCCGCCTATTGCTAATACATCTTTGTTGCAATAAGTTGTTCATCCAGAGTAGAAAAAATGTAGAATTGTCTCGGCTGACTGAGAATTAACCAATTCCTAGTCTATTTTATAAATTTGTTACACAGATTAAAAAATACATCAAGACGTAATGAATTGTCAACAAGTATTGATCAATCTAGGCCATCAATATATCTGCTAAATGGATAGTCAATATTTGCCCGTCCCTACCGTAAAAATCCCCGAGTCTTGTATGGATCTCAATGCGGGATAAGTTCTCAACGTCAAGAATTAGGGAAGCTATGATGGGTTACATGGGTAGCTAGCTAGACCCTTAGGACGTGTTTGGTTTCTTGTGTGGACCTCGGCCAGGCCCGCTGGGTGCAAAAACGGGCGTTTGGTGAGCTGGGCCGAGGCCGCGTTGTTGGCCCGCACGAACCTCAAAGCACCGCTCAGCCAGGCCCTGGAGGAACGGCCGATTCGGCCGTTTTTTCCAGAGCCACCCTCCCGCGGTGCAAAATGGGGAAGTTGTCGCCCTCCTCATGTGAGCTCGTGTGAGGGTTTCGCCCCAACTCGTCCACGCGCTCAAGCGAAAATGCGGCGAGAGAATTTTCGTCTCATCGCCCATGATTTTTGCCATCTATATCATCCCCTTCCCTCACCGCCTGGTTTCGCGCCACCATTTACCCCACCTTCGAGCTCTCTCATCCAGCCGCGTACCAAGATCTGCACGAGCAGGTAAGCGGCGACTGCTACAACTCCGACCGGCGGTGGCGACAAGGCGTGTGTCGGCTTCCTCTTCTTCCACTAGCTGCAAGGATTTGCATCGGCCGCAACCATGCCGGTTAAGTTTCATCGAACCCTAGGTGTTCTAGCTTAGATCTGTGAGCACTAGGTATGTAACCATGTCTAGATGTGCATGATGTACTGTTAGCTAGCAGATTAGAATTGATCTAGCTTGCTTTGAAGTAGAGACGAGCTGGTTCGAGTAGGTAGCATGCTAGATTTGAGTAGATTCTTATGCTGTGGTAGATGATGTGGTACATCTTCATGGTCTTCTCTTCGTCGTAACCCTTGTAGGACTTGACCACTGACGAGTTCACTCATTCCCTGGTTGATAGCCAGAACGACCTCTCCCTGTCCTTGGTCCCTGACTCTCAGTCTCAGATGTTTGAGGTGCCAGTCACCCAAGAGGAGGACTTCCATGGCACTCGACTGGGGTCCAGATGGTCGATCTGCCAGGAGGTCAGCTCGATCTGGACTGCGGCCAGGACAGGAGCAAGAAGAACAGCACGGGGACGACCATGAAGTGGGCTCCCTTCTTGTCCACCTTCCTGCTGAACAAGATGGTCAAAATCATCAAGACTAGCGTGCACACTGTCAAAGGGTTTAAGGATGTGCACTTGAGGACTGCTGCCAAGCTGATTTTCCAGTTCTGTGGTCAGGAGGTGACCTCCACGCAGGTGTACTACCATCTCAGGAAGTGGAGGGTCAGGTGGATCTTGACAGCAAGCTGAAAGACCTTAGCGGCGCACAGTGGGATGAGGACACGAAGAGCATCATCTTGGAGGCCGAACACCTCAGGGGCCATATCAAGGTTGATCACCTTTCTAACTGTCTAACACATTCATCCCCTTTGTCTTAGTGTATATGACTAACATGGTTATCTTGTACGTAGGACCATCCTAAAGACGCATAGTACCTCAACAAGCCCATCCTGAACTACAGCCATATGTAGATCATTTTCTCTTTCGGCCTGGCGGCTGGCAAATTCGCCATGGGATCAAATGAGCCTCTTGGCACACCTGTTCCTGACTATATCGACATTGTCAGCCAGGAGTCGGACACCATCAACGTCGATGGTGGAGACAAGGCCGATGAGCCCGCCGGCAAGCAACCGAGAAGGACAAGAGAGGAAGAGGAAGAGAGGCGCACTGGTGGACGAAGAGGTTGTCGTCTTCACCAGCATGACCGAGGCAGTGAGGGAGGTGGCAGCCGCCATCGGGGGAGAGCGTGCCTGTCGACGTGCACCCGCCCTCTACGAGGCTGTGATGAGTGCCAAGGGAACATTTAGTGAGACCGCCAAGATTGCTGCTCTTGGCCACCTCCTGGACAACAAGGCGCAAGGATTTGGCTTCGTTATGATGGCCGAGGACCACCGTATCCTTTGGCTCCAGAACTATCTGAACAACACTACTATCGGTAGTGCTTGTCCAAGAAGTAGGAGGTGGCGGTGGTGCAAGCATGCTAGATGATGATGATAATCATGATGATGATGTATATTTGGGTAGCTAGGACAACAAAACTTCTTATGGCCTGTATATTTTGGGTACTTGAGGTGGTACATATGCTAACCCCTTAGTAGATGAACTTGCGATGGTAGTACTACACCCTATTTTGATGTGGTGGTAGGTTGACACCATAGGATGCAACACAACAGCAGTGCTGGTTTAGTGTGTAGGGCATATGATGATCAATGCATGCTTTGCTTAATTTCATTTCATCTTGCCATGTTCTTAACTAGTTCTTCACTTCTGTAGTGGTATGTGGTTTTTAGAGGCAGGAAGACTGGAGTCTTCGATACCTTGGACGCTACCAAGGCTCAAGTTCACGGTTTCCCCAACGGTAGCTGCAAAAGGTTTGCAACTCGAGAGCAGGCAGAGCAGGCTTACTCCATGAACATCGTCCCAGAGATCGTTCATGCGATCACGAGTACTGAAGAACGCAAAGCAGCAGTGACCAATGTTGGAGTGACCGAAGCTCAAGCACAGATCGAGTCTGACCGCCTCAAATACTTCATGATCATCGTGCAGTTCGTTGTCATTTCCTATTTGTTATTCTCCTAATGCATGTATGATCCTATGTGAACCTTGAACTGGTAAGCTTACCATTAGGGGACGCAAGGTGAGCAGAACTACTAAAAAACATGCAACCAAACGCTGGGGTTTAAGCCTAAAACGACAAATTTAGCAACCAAACAGCTGTGACGAAAAAATGGTCTCAAGAAAACGGGCCTGGTTGTCTCTTTGTGGGCAACCAAATGGTCTGCACAATGTGGCTCCGGCCTCGTTTTTTCGGGCCAAGCCCTGGGGAGCCAAGGATGCAAGATGGCCAAAATGGCTGCAGGAAACCAAACACGTCCTTAGTTTCTCGTTTACACATCTCGTGACAGATCAGCATTTTAGAACGTGTGGAAGAATATGGTGGGCGATCGCGCGAGTTTGCTGTACTGATGTGACGTCGACCGTGAACGCACGCATGTGTGCGATGAGAATCGATTTTGCTTCATCAATCCGTGTTTTCTTGTGTACTTCTGGCGCCGGTCGTTTCTTGACGCATGCAGCATTCCGGCGAACTTGATCAGCAAG